>CAKAOI010034494.1:0-13173 GCA_916701655.1 Sebastiscus albofasciatus | reverse complement strand
GGCTACGACATCGAGCTGGTCAGAGCGGATAAAGCCCCCAAGAATAACAAACAGAGACTCAAAGTCCTCAAGGTACACATTCACCATCAGTCCATTCTTGTTTTGTTACTGTACTCCTGTTATTCCCACACATACCCACCCAAACAGACTGAAAACAATGGTTTGTATTGTTGTATTTCTTTCTTTCTCTCTCATTAACTGGAAGGATTGTTGTTGTTGTTGTGGTTGTTGTTTTCCTCTAGTGGTATCTAGCCATTCAGATTGACGAACTGACCCTTGAATATACAATTTCAAATTAGCCTGTGAGTACAATCCTCAGTGCTGTTCGCAGACATCGGTCCTCTACTTCCCAGGGTCAGCCACCGCAAACAACTTCTCCACTTGTGTGATAATGTATCGTGAGTAGGGCTGGGTAACGGTACCTGATACCTTTAAGGCATCTACCAAAATAACCAGGACTTATCTCCTGCTCCATCCCGCTCCAATTTCTCCAGTACCGCTCACACCATGAGTTCGAAGCCCGATCCAGAACGTATCTGTGTATTGCGCATGGCAGTTACGTAGGATTGTTTCAAACTTGTATGATCCAGACTTTTCTAATAACTCCAGAGTGTTTTAAAGTCCAAAATTCAACAGTTATTGAAAAAAGATGTTTTTATCTAATGAAATAGTCTGCTTCAATCCATATTTGTTGGTGTTTAGCCTTTCAAAAAACAACATTTTCACGGCAGTCAAAAGACTGTTTGCTCTTCCACTCGTCACACACAAAGGAAGCAGTCTGGCAGCAATTAAACAAAACTGATGAGTTATTTTTATTAAAAAATATGACGACAGACATTCAAAGCCTCATCCAAAAATCTCAATAGTAGCTTCGAATGTAAAAAACATGACATTTGGTAGCCTACAGCCGTACTTAAATACAACGCAGCTTGTTTTTTCGTTGAGCGGCTTTGAGCTGGTGAGGGGAGGGAACGAACAGCTTCGTGAGCTACAGTAGCCAGTGGGACAAACACACAGCTTCCATTTACATGATGGGTATCTAATGAAGTACCCTATTGGTATCGGTATTACATTAAGGGTACTGGTAATGGTACTGGCATCGTCATTTTTTAAAAGATACCCAGCCCTAATAGTGAGAGTGAGGTCAGGGATGTCTGAACTCTGAACACCTTGTTAAACTTCTTTTCCCTCTGGCCTGTTCCCTCCTCCTCCTCCTCCTCCTCCCCCTCCTCCTCTTCCTCCCTCTCCTTGCAGAACATGCATGCCCACTCTCAGTTCTGCATGAGTGGTGACTACACTCTGGAGGGCACAGACTCCAGCATCAAGGAGCTGGCAAAAGAAGAGGCCGACGAGCACTTCGTGGTGGTGCTCAGCGACGCCAACCTGGAACGCTACGGCATCCGGCCAGAGCGCTTCGCCCAAGTCCTGACCTCTGACCCGGAGGTCAACGCCTTCGCCATCTTCATCGGATCTCTCGGCGATCAGGCCGAAAGGTGAGGAGGTGGAGGTGGAGACAGTGGTGGGGGCTTCTTGGTTGGAGATAGGTAGAGGGTGTAAATAGGGGAGGCAAAGGAGGAAACAGGAAGGATGACATGAAGTGAGTGAAACAATATGAGGGAAAAGGTTAGAAAAGATGCCAGAGAGAAGAGGGGAAGGGTGGAGGGGAGGAGAGGTAGGAATGAAAGAGGAGCAGACAAGAGGAGATGCAAAGAACTCAAAAGGACTGGCATATTTAAATAGTAGCTTTGTAGTCAACTTTAAGGATCCTGCTAAAGATACTCGACTGTAGCCGGTCATCCAAAACCAATAAAGAACAACTAGACTTCAAAGTGAGGTGGAACAGTGAGTCTCCATTAGTCTCTCTGAGGCCGACTCATGTTCCCACTTGCTGCTGGTCTCGCTGACCTTTGTTGTCACATCCCAGATTACGTCCTGAGCTTTGCAGGCAGGACAAAAGAGGGTGTAAGTGCACTCTTCTGTCTGCTTTGAGGAGCCACCGGCTTCATGGTTAGAACGCAGTCACGAACTGAAGGACCTTTAGAATGACAATGACCTGTTTTGCACCCCGCTCATGACTCTGTGAAGAGTTGGAACAACAAGGGAGGAAGAAAGAGATCTCTGACCCTTAAACAGCTACAGGAGGAATTACTCTTTAACTCCAGAAGCCATGGTCGGGTAGAAATGAACTCTACTAACTAACAGTCTATAGGTTTAAGTCAGAATGTGAGGATAGAGGAATAGATCTCAACAGGGAGGTTACGGAAGTGAAAATCCCGTTCATATTCTGTATCGAGGTTTTTGATTATTACCCTTAATGTCGTTACCGTCCAAGGTAGACTTACCACGAGCTATGAGAGTGTGAAACGATGGTATATGCTTCTGTAGAAGCCACAAGTCGGTATGATATCAACCTTGTTTTAAGAAAAACATGTTTCATTCACGATGTCATGGAGAAATACTACACTACCCACAATCCTAAAGTGTAACAGTGACGTTTCTGATTGGTGGAGCTTACTGTTACTAAGGAAATGTTTACCGTACCCGTGAATGGTTAGTAAGGGTACGTGCCCGTAGGTGCCATGGATGTATAAAGAGAACTGGATTCAGAGTTGTAGATGGGCTCCCGTTCATTCCTATGAGAGTTGCTCAGTGGAGCATGAATCCAAAATGGCTCAACTGTCGAGTGATAAATTACCCGGATCATCCGGCGATCTTCCGCATCCATTGGGCCCATAGAGCAAGCGCAGTAGCGTTTCCTTTGACTCCACCTCCCAGCCCTCGCTCCAGCACTCGGCCTGGGTCTCATTCACATGAACGGAGGAAGGGAAATAACTCTGGATTCAGCTATCAGTGCATTTTACAACTTTTAGGACCTAATGATTTAAATAAGGACTATTCAAGTGTCAGACGTCTCTTTTCCAATGTAAGTCTATGGGAAAAATTATTTTTGGACTCAATGGCATCACGTGACGGACACGGAAGTTGTAGTACCACCGTTTGGCCACTACAAAAATTTGCTTTAAACCCTGCCGCTCTTCCGGGGGGCTTGGTACGAGCTCCCCGAAATGTGTTTCTGAAAACATTTGAGGCGAGAAATAAGCCACGCTGTTACTGAGTCTTCATTTTAGATCAACAAGGGTTACTTTCCAGAGGCAGTTTTTCAATGGTTTATGGGATGAGTTGTTCCTTCACTCTTAAAATACTTGTACCTTTGCCTTTTCTGTTTTCCAATTTTTTTTTTCTCTGAATCAAATGTTGTATGGTCATGATTCATCTGGTGGCTGGTTGGCTTGGTTCCAGGCTTAAAACTCTTTAAATAAGGATTTTCTGAAATGTCAATAGAGTGAATGAATGAGGAGTCCACTTCCAGTGGACAGTCACTGTAGAGCTCTATGAGAATGATATATTCACATGTCATGGAAGCACGCAAGCATTAGGACCTTAGTTATGGGGAAGCTATAGAGTTACGTAATTTGATGTTCGGACGCTTTGGGAAGACTGTTTATATCCCTGTTGACTGTCCATGCTGGTGTGTGTCCTCATGTAGAGGACAAACTACTAATTGAAAAAGAGGAATGTGTAAGTCAATGGGGGAATGAAAGAACAAAGGGACTGAAACTTAATGGAAGTAGCTGTGTTGTGTTGCTCCTAAGCTCCTCCATGTGAGTGACAGCCCTTTCATTCACACACACTGTACTCTCTCGAGGACCAGTTCACACAACAAACAAGCACTTGTGTGTCTTTTTTTGTTTTAGGAAACGATTCTGTTGCTTAAGTTCAGACCTTCTGTTTAACCATCTCTTTTTCCCTTCCTTAATTCAGACTCCAAAAGACCCTTCCAGCTGGGAGATCCTTCGTTGCCATGGACACCAAGCAGATCCCCCAAATCCTGCAGCAGATCTTCACATCTACGATGCTGTCCAGTGCCTAAGGCTGACACAAACACACACACGTACACTAACTTCTTATCTGACACATTCAAAACCTCAATAATATTAGTTCTGCAAGCTCTGAATCTTGTCAGACTCTTTTAGGGTTATCACGATGTGTCCTTAACCCACTTTCTGTATCAGATTATAACTTAATCCGAGCTGTATCAGTACTGAGGACTGGCCTTGAAGGGGGAGTTATGTTTATTATTTTGCAGAAGCCTTCTGGCTGTCAGCAAAATCTGTTAGCGTGACGGAGGGGAATACTGTTCAGCTGCTCTCTAGTGTCTGGGAATATAAGTACTGTACAATGTGGTCTGTGATGTCTACTGTGAAATGACACGCACTGTAATGGTAACTACAGTGACATTATGAATGCCTGGAGCCTGTCTCCGACCCCATATGGGGATCAAACGCGCAGCCCAACCTGTTGTTGTTTTTGTGTTGACTGCGCTGACGCACGCACGCATACGTCTCCGTCCTGTTTTGGGTTGTTACTCAGAAGGCTGGGTCGTGAACTTGAAACAGCCTCGCTCGTTTTGGACTTCCTGCTCATTTGTCGTCTGTCACACAGAAAAAAAGTTACAGACTCACGCAGGAAGGGCCACCTGACCGACCGACTGACCGACACTTGGATGTGACGGCCGGCAATAACTCGGCTCTCTTTGGAATGCTGGGACTGTGACCAGGGAATTTCCCCCACCTGACTGCACACGCTCTTTAAAGGCAGCCGCTGTTGCACAACCCCCTGCTGTGTGTGTGTGAGTGTGTGTGTGTGAGTGTGTTTTCTCCTCCTACAGCATCTATGACAACATGCACAGGCCCTTTTCCTTCCTGCTGGACCTTGTGACGCCCCCGTGTTCGTCTCAGTCCTGCAAAGGAATCTCAGATCGCCTTTCATTGCCGGACCTCCCACTCCTCTTTCTCAAACACTCACAAACCCCTTCGACACTGCAAGGAAAATTAGTGGAAAATAGTTGTGGTGTTAAGAGATTACAGTCCTGTGTTTTATTCTATGTATTTGTGTTTTCTGACATCATTCTGTGCAGTCAGATTCATTCTCTAGCTGTGACAACTTGCAGCCACGTGCACCCAGTACTGGTAATCAGTTTCGCCCCTGGTTCTGACACTCACTAAGTTTGACTGATCGGATCAATAGCAGCCCGTCTAACTATCAGTCTCCATTGATTCCCCTCTGATAGAGGAATGTCCCTGTTTTTATTAACCCACTTCTCTCTCGCTCTTTCTCTCACTCTGCTGATTAGTTGGAATGAACAAAAGTGACCTCATGATCGAGTATGTAGGCATTAAAAGTGTGCATAGTAGCATATTAAAACCATATACATTTTAAATCTGTTTAGTCTTATTTAATTGTACATTGTTATTACTTTATGTGGAAAAATTGTAAAAATTTAAATAAATCCTGTCAAGATTGTTCAGTTTATTCCTCATATCTAATTTGTTACATGATTAATCACAACTGTGGCTCTAACATTTGCATTCGTAACAAATGATCTGTTCAAAGAAAACCATGGTCCAAAAAAAAGTAATTTTTAGTATTTAGAATTTGTGTCTATGTACGCAAATAAAATAGATTAAATGTCGTGACTATTTCACAAACTGCCGTGAGACTGTGTTGGAACTATAGAGGAAACAACAAGAAGGTGTATCTTTGGATGGATGGGGAAAAAACACTGAACGGAAATGCTATTTGAAGTTATGAAGACTTGTTAAAGCTGAGGTAGGAGAGATTGGAAATTTTTTTTTTTATAAAACAGTCGCTGTATCGTGACAGTAGTACATGAAACAGGTAACCTGAAAAAAATCATGTGCCTCTGTGTCCTCCGGTGCTCCTAACGGCATCTGCAAGATTTCACAGACCGGAGGAAAACAAGCAGTCAGAGCTGATCTGAGGTCTACTGTCCATCTGCTGAATCTAGGCAGCGCTGATCAGATATGAATCAATATTCTGTTACGTTAATGTCTATTTCTCTCCTCAAATGTTTTCAGAATCGTCTTGTAGTGTACTGTTTAGCTGTAAAATGAGAAAGTGTGTGATGACGACGTCACTGTGAAATCTGGTGAAGGAACGCCATGATCTGGTCACGTGACCGGAGCACAGCCAATAGGAACGCTCTCTTAAATCAATGATTGGTCAAAGTCTCCCGTCACGGGCTAGATTTTCTAAAGCCTGAAAACAGAGCCATGAGGAGGAGCAGAAGTCTAGTTATCTCCCAGAATACTTGAAGAGCCCGGTTCTGCTCCAGGTTTCTTCCCAGTAATCGGGGAGTTTTTCCTGGCCACAGCGCGCTTGGTAGATCTTGTTGGGTCTCTAAACTATGGTGTACGGTCTAAGACCTGCTCTATATATAAAGCGTCTTGAGATAACTTCTGTTGTGATTTGACGCTATACAAAAATAAATTGATTTGAATTGAATTGAATTACAAAGCTGAAAACAGGGCTGATTTTCTTATCTCATAAAAAGCTAAAATTTTGGTGAGACATGATTTCCACAGGACATTAAAGCTATGATTATAGCTTGTCATTTTAAGCTATGATAAATTCCAAAATCATAACCCACACTGTCAAAGAAAAGATGTGGGTGGTGTGGGAACGCATTCTTAACTAATAGTAGAAGTATTCTGTAGTATTAAATATAAATACTCTATTATCTTTAACAGAGTTGTGTGTTACTATGTTGTATGTTATTCTGCAGCTTTTCTTCCTAGAAACTGAGGAACTTCTTAGAATCACAAACCGCTCAGCTTCCCTCTCATTTCCCTCATGGTCACTTTTTCCGTGTGTTGTAATGATCCGTTCGCTCGACCACAACCACCCAGCCCTCGCTCGCTGTTTTGACTATGGCCAAAACAACCTCATCACACACTGTGCAACTCTTCACACTGTGTAGTCAGATACCATCCTCTGCCCTTCCTTCAGGGTTCTGGAAACGAGGGTTTCTGAAGATGATTTATGTGTTCAGTCTCCGGCTCTCGCTAAGTGGCCTCACGCTTCCTCCTTTTCATCCAAACAAACTTCTGGAAAACTAAAAGATGTCTTCCTGTAGAAGATTAGATAGAAGATTGCTTTCCAGGGAACGTATATCTGACTCGTGGAGTGTCAAAATATCAGAAAACTCATCACTAACTAGCAGTTCAGTCACAAAATGATTCTGATTATCACTCGGCTGTAATGAATGTCTGCATTGTTGTATTATTCACCGTACAGGCTCTGCCTTGGCTCTGTCTGGCCTATGGACAGAGTAGCGTGATGCTAATTACATACTACTGTCAGTTCCACTTTATTTCCCAGCTACTACGCTGCTTTATTGACACACTGTTTATCACCCCGGATTTGCAATGACAAAGCGACACACACGCACTCTGATGCACACCTGGTCGGCCTACCTATCTTAAAAAGCCCCGTATGATTAGAGAGATAAGACGTCTAGACTAGCGGGTATTACTCGCATTAGTCAGTGTTAGGAGTGTTTGTTTTGTGTGTGACTATCTTACGTGCTCAGATACTGTATGAGTCAAGACACATTTATTGCAGATGTAGAAGAATTAGCAGGAACTGTAGCTGGTGATTCATAACGTGCAAAACTTGAACAAACTATTTTTGGTTACTTTTGGCTGATGTCATCACATTTCAGTCTGGACTCGGTGTTTGACAAAGCAGATAACACTCACACACCGACGCACATACAGTACATAGTAACTGTGACTGTCTCGGGTGTTGACTGCAGCATGATTGATCCCTATACAGACGATACAGGGACACCACAGGGAGGAATTGACCGGCTGTGATTGATTGCTGTTCTCGTGGCAACCCTGGATTGTCCAATAGTGTTTGTCTAAACAGTAGAATCAGGAACGTGTGTGCTCATTTGGCTGTGATTGATACCAGCCTGTCTAGCTGACCAGATATTTGCAGGCCTGTATAGAAGTGTGTTCACAGTGTGGGAATGTTCAACACGTTTCCATCTCAACTCGTCACATACTGACGCTTTGTCAGACGCCTCGGCGTCACTTTTCGGTCGCATAAACACATGCTTAATGTTGTGAATTATAGACCAGTGTGTAACATTTAGGGGGATCTATTAGCAGAAATGGAATATAATATTAATAAGTATGTTTTCTTTATTGTTTAATCACGTGATAATAAGAATTGTTGTGTTTTCGTTAGCTTAGAATGAGCCGCTTATATCTACATAGGGAGCTGGTCCTCTTCACAGAATCCACCATGTTGCACCGCCATGTTTCTACAGTGGCCCAGAACGGACAAACCAAACACTGTTAACTTTTCCTGCTTGGACCGGAGTCGATGACGTTACTTGCTCACGTCGCCACCCCTCTCTCGCTCTCTTACTTCACCACTCACTTCCCATGTACACACACACTCTACGCACCAGCTCTGCTCCAGCTGACCTACACTACTCTTATGGTACGTGTCCACAGGGGCGTTTTCTATCGTAAAAGATCATCTCGCTTCCCAACATTAGACGCTTGATGGGCTGCTACTAGACACAAGGCACCTGATTGGACGAACGCTTTCCCTCGTGGGCTGCTGCTCCCAGCTTTTCGCGTTTTTGTGTCGGCCACCGTAGCTCTCCAACACATTTGGCATATGGTAGAGGCTTCAGCTGGTTACAATCTCCTCACCTCACTGCTAGATACCACCAAAAAAACACTTGTTTAGGATTAGGCAAAAAAAACATTTAGTTAGGTTGAGAACAAAACAACATGGTTGGGCTTAAAATTACTGCGTTTGTACGGTGAAAATGTGACTTGATGTTGTGAAAACGGGACACGATCAGCTGATTGTAAAGTGAAAGCGAAACGTAACGCACGGGACACAAACAGCGCTCTCCTGGATGAAAACCTTGTGTTTGTTGGACCCATCTACCTCCTCTTCCACACGCCCGTTGTGTCTTTTTGTTCTTTAAACCCAAAGCACTTTCCATGAGCGTTTACTGTTGACACTGATGGATTTACACTGTAATTAATAAAAAGCCCGGCGCCTTGCATACCGGCGCTAAAGTGTGCCTCGTGCGGCGGTATCAAACACCGCCAGCCGTGACAAAGCGCCGGTATTTGACGCCCTGGGAATGAGACCGGGCTGGAATGTTACGTGTTATAGCATGATTTAAGGTAATGATGTGGTCAGTAGATGTGGAAATTTCTGGAACATGTGTATGACGTGTGGTTTTATGAGCTACCCTGTTTGCGTGTTTGTTGCCATGTGTGAGTGTTTTCTGGTAACGAGCGATGGTGAAATCAGCGATACAGGAAGCTTTTAAGTAGGAGGATGTGATAATATAAAGATGCTATACAGACATGAGGGAAAGCATCAACCCAATAGGCTACTGTTGTGTTTATGGGTGAGCATTTAAAGGGTAACCACACACAAACACAAGGGCTGAAATCTCTGTGGTGGTATATACTGTAGGCAGACAGCTGGCAGCAGTCCCAAAGCTTTATGGTACATTCATTAGGCAGCCTAGAGTCAGTAGCGCTCGCTAATCACTGTGTGGTTAGTGTGTGCATATGTGTAGCTGGTTTTTAATATCAGTCTGTGGAGAGAAAGTGTGTGTGGTAAAAGAGAGAGAGAGACTGACAGAGCTCTCTCTTGTGTCTGGCAGACAACACACAGCGACTGACCACCTGACACCTGCCCCCCCCCGTCAAGTCCTAATAGAGCTGCACATTGAAATCTTGAGCGGAGCCTTATGAGCCGAGTTGCTGACAGATCTGAAGACAGAGTGGCGCAGCACCTGACACACAGACACGCTGATAACGCAGATGTACGGGCAGCCAGTCAGACAGTCGGAGTAGTGATGAAAAACAAACTGCTATAAAGAGAGGATTACACGACTGTATGTCAGCACATCATCCAAGTTCACCTAGACTGGATGATGTAGACCCTGCAGACGCGGGCTTATGTCTGTGAAAGCTAGTAAATTATGGAGGACGGAACCTGCCAAAATAAAAAATAAATTAATGAATAAATAAATGACTCAATAAATAAATAAATAAATAAATAAATATGCCATTAAAAGTAGCAACCATTAAATGGTGTCATTAATAATTGATCAAATATGACATAAATTGATACTGTTTTAATTTGCTTTTTTATTTATTTACCTTTGTATTAATATTTATAATTATTTACTCTTCTGTTTAATTTCCACTTTTATTTATTTCTCTATTTATGTATTTATTTTTGCATTTATTTTTTATTCATTTATTTTTTAATAATAAAAATCAATATTTTTTATTATTTATATGTATTTTCAAATGTATTTATTTATTTATGCATGATTTTCCCTTATTTATTTCCTCAAACTTATTTTTTTCTGTATTCTTTTCTTTATACATACATTTGTTTTTTACACTAAAAATGACAACATCTTGTTAATATGTCAGTGTTATATGTTGGAATGAATGCAGAAAATATAATTTCAATGTTTATTTTACGCTGTTTTTGCAGCAATGTCTGAATATTTTTCATTTAATCCCATTATACACTTTTAACTTAAATGTGTTGTTTTGTAGTAAGGGTATGTCCCATCATGAGGATCGCCCCCTATTGAAGTGGTGGGTTATGGGGGGCATTGCATGACCTTATGACCCCTAGGATCGGTGTTGTCAGGGGCAACAGCTCCTGTTATTGTCTCCCAAGGCAACCTTGTCCAAGGTGAGGGGCCAGACTCAGAGTGTTTCAAAGACCTCTATGGATTATCTTCAGGAGAGAGAGCAAGCTCTTCCAAACCAGAGAAACCAAGAACCCCCTCCTGGATCAAGGCCTGGGAGAGGATCTTGCTGCCAACTGGCTGGTAGTGGAAGGAAGGGTCCATGTTGTATTGAAATCTGGATCTAAATACATGTAATGTCATCCTCTTTAGTGGAAAAGGACTGTTTGAGCAGCAGTTTGGGGTATCTGGAGTCTTTACGTGGTGAAGATGTCTGGAGGGATTACATTTCCTACCTGGCATGGGAACACAAACATGAAATGAGCATTGGACTGAAACAAATGTCTGCCTTAGTGTAGTACCAGTAATGTAACCTAAACACATTCTGTGGTTAACACAGTTGAAGTTTCACTACTAAGTGTTGTAGTTTAGGTGGAGTCTTTGCTGTCATGTTGGTGTTTCTCTCTATCATTGCCAGGCAGTTAAAGTTTCAACAGATTAACACATATAGAGCCTCACTGGAAAAGTCATTTTGTCAGCTGAAACCATGCGCTTGGTTATTGAATAACTCAGGTAAGCCTGAAGTGGAACATTTAAGAGCCAATCCAAATGGCTAACTCAGATCCAGATAGCTGGATGTGTGTGTGTGTGCATGCATGTAATATCAGGCTAATGAAAGCTGAGACACAAGGACGGGGAAACCTTTCCACTGGGTATTGGCATCGCTGGGTTTTCTCACCACTTACAGCTTAAACTCGCCGCCACAGACTCCAATTTGAACCCTCCCCATGTCTGCCTCCACAAAGCCTCCATTCAAAGTCATACATATTTTATTTTGAAAAATGAAAAGAAATGCAATTAAATTAACAGTAAAAGTGTGAAATGACAAACTAACTGTCTAATAGTCCTGGTCATCCTTCATTGTTACACTCCCTGTACTGTGAAATGAGACATTACAGAGACAGTGAAAGCTCCATTACTAATACTTCCCCCTTCAGACACTTGGAGCTTTCTAACAGTCCTGTGATGAGGCTGACATCACTCGGAGGATGTGGTTTTGGCAAAAAGTTACGGTGGTCAGCTCTAGGAACAGATATGATAATGCTTGTAGTCCTTGACAACTGGTAAACAACGTTTTGTTTATGCGCTTGTGACTCCTGAGTCGTTAGTTACACTCGCTATTTATTGTACAAACATGTGATGTGGTTTTTAGATTCAGTGCCATCGCAAAATCGAATTTTGTGAGACAAAAACACTGTTTGAATGAGTTAAATATCAAGTTTGTGCCTTTGGTAACATTTATAAATGCAATCAAAAGAAAAAAACACACCCTAAAATCCTGCTCTGAAGACAGCTCTTCAGTAACTGACACTAAAAATGTGTTTAATTTAAGGGTTTGGTGCATTTTTCTAGTACGTGCTCTATTTCCAACACTTAAATGTGGATATGTCTTGTGGAGTCTCTTCACACATGTTGATTTATGGGGCAGGCAGGGAGGCTTCCCTTCTGACAGGGCCAAGTGTTTGTGGAGCGGAGAGGACACGCCTGGAGCTGTGGGGGACGCTACACAGCTCTAATAGATTCTCTGACCTCCTCTGCACTGCTGATGCGAGTCCTCGGTCTCCTGTTGCTGTCGAGCCAAAGTCAAATCAAGTTAATCGTATTTATATCGAGAGGTAAAGTCCACTATGGGACCTTATTTCGAAAAAAAATATGTATGGTAGTCAACGGCGAGAGACAAATATTTTTTTGATCCCGTTTGTTTGTCAATTTAAAAGTTAATTTTACAAGACAAGAGAGTTTATCATAAAACTGTTTAGTATTAGACTGAAAATACGTAATTTGAAAAACTACACAGACAAAAGTCTCTTGTCTCGCTTGTTCTTTTGCTTCCCGGCTGATAAAAAGACACATCAGGTAAGATAACGCTTCATTTGTGCATGTTGGTGCACAAATGAAACGTTATCCTACCTGAAGTGTTGGTGACATTTATCGTGTGAGACAAGAGATGTACCTGAATTAGCTGAGAGGCTAGTTTTCATCTGCAGTCCTTTTGTCTAATGTTGTTGCCAAGAATAATAAAAATAAAACAATAACCTGAACTTAAATGCAACATGCAACCCAGTATACATGTCAGCAAATTGGAACATGATGTTGAATACTGACGTTTATTCAAATTGGCCTGAATTATTGGTAAAAATAGTTTCCCATTTGTTCACAGTGGTTGGAATATGTTCCATATATTCCCTCCTTGCTTGTTGAAGGTGTGTTCATCGACACAGTCGGCCACCTGTGGTGTTTGTTCTGGGTTAAACTTTGTGTACACTTCCCTTCTCAGCGGCCCAGAAAGGCCAGCTCATAGTCACATGACAATATGTTGCATACTTGCTGACTGTGCGCTCGTGTTGGTGTTTATACACACATCTGGCCCGAGACCCGTTGCCATGGCTACGAGCTGTGACTGACATCAGAAATCTTTTTTTATTTTCGTTGTCGCTGCTGTTTGTCATTTGTTCCTCTTCCTGCGTGGAGATGTGAGTTTGTTATTG
>CAKAOI010034493.1:0-11773 GCA_916701655.1 Sebastiscus albofasciatus | reverse complement strand
ACCATTTGCATACTGTTATTTTAGGTTAGGTTTATTTTAGTTATGTTAGGAAGTTTTACAGGTCATAATTCCCTCTTTATTATCTATTCTATATTGCTGGCAAAACATCTCTTTCAAACAACTGTTTTTATTCAAGTTTCTGCCAAAAACTATATTTTACAAGATTGCATTTGAACACATCTTGATAACTGTACTCATTTTTTGAGTAGAGCCTGAACACATCATAACTTAAATCAATGGCACCTCCCGTTAACGTTAGCTGTTCGCTCCGTGCAGGACTGTGATGCTCATCCTGCTGATTTCAACACGTATTTGTTGTTCACGATAAGTTGCGTCATCTGGACACGTTGATTGTGAGTTTACTGCGTCCCAAACACATTTTCTATTGTCCCCGGGATGCTGTTAGTCCCGAGCCCTGACGGTACCTGCGGTACTGTAGAAAAACATGTTACCACCGTCACGTTTTCAGAACATTGGCAACAACTTGGTACCGGTTCTTGTACCATCCCAAAAGAGGACAAGGTCGAGCATTTACTGCTCTATATTACTTACTATATCTTGTAAGTCAGAAAACTTGGTTTCAAATCTTAAGTATTTCCCTAAAAGTTCATTACTAAATCACATTTTAAAACCAAAACTGTTGTAACTTTGGCCGATAATTGAGTGTTTATGTAGGAACCCATCATTTACAGGAAGAAACTGATCGAGAAAAATGTTTTCAGGCCCTTTAAGCCTTGATAAGATACGTTTATGAGCTAAAAAACAATCAACAGAACATTCTGGACTTGTTCTCACTGTGTTTTATATTGATATCACAATGTTCCCATGACCAAAATAACAATACATTCCCAAAGCCGTAACATTTCCATGCAGTAAAATGAGTATATTACACATACTGGACAATATAACAACCACGTTATTTGAATAATATAAATGTACATCCTGTCTGAGCAACTCTGCAATCTTGCCTTTCTGTATTGTAAAAGTTTTGACTGCTTTAATACGGCGTTAAGGACCACATCTGTTTTGAGACGAGGGTTCAATGTCACCGATGTGAACCAAAGTAAAAAGACTAATTCCCTTACAAGAGGTGTAGAGGAGAAAAAAAGGAGAGGAAAATGGAGGCTAGCGGGGATTTTATTAAACATGATGACTTGTCTGTCGGGTAAACAAAGCTTCCTCGCCTGGTGGCCTAATACTCTGAAAAAGTGCCAAATCAGCCGGTGAGGATTCAGCGTGTGTGCGGGGATTAAAGCTAAAACCCGCGAGGCCGCGGCACCCCTGTATGCAAACACAGTCCGCTACGTTAACCCAGTTTGATATCACAATGCATAATCTCTGCTTTTTTTTAACAACACACACACACAAACACACACACAGGCGTAATCTCTTCTTCCCGCAACTGTCGGGGTGTGACCTCTACGGCCCGATGCCCGCTGAGTGACGGGCCGCTCATCTCTGCACAGCACGCTGTGTTAGGCTCATGAACAATACACACACACACACACACACACACTGTTGTACATAAAGAAAAGACATCTAGTTATTTTGTGAGTGGGTGTATTTGTTCGATGTATAACGAAAGCACATCACACTCTGCCTTTCCTGTTAGATTACACCCTCTCTGATGCATACTGACCTAAAGTGACCTGTTATTTTCCATCATTCTGAGCTTGTTAGAAGAAAACATCTTCAACTTCATGACTAGTTTGTCACCGACTTTGTCCCCGCTGTGTGTGGTTTCCTAGATTATGGCCACCTCTTTAGTCTTCCCACTGGTGTGTTGTTAAAATAACAATATGAGGCGACACTGAGTAGACATAAACTTGGACGCAAAGACGACTTTCTATTTCCAGCGGTTTCAACGTCACTCTAACCTGCCACCGCCTCGACGTTCACGCCACTTTCAAAAAACGCTCCAGCGACCTCTCCGTCACACGTGGCACCTGGCACGCAGGTCCGACGGCAAATACCCGTCGGTTAATATTTGCACAGCATTTACAAAGCCACTTTTCCAGTCGGTTATATATAGGTGTGCTCTGCAGATGTTTATCGTTGCGGGCATTGATCCGTGTCGTTCCATGCAAAGGTTGGACCCCGGAAAGGTTAATTGGAAAACAAGAACAGTTGAGAGACTTTCAGTCATGCTAAACTAAAAGTTTAGTGTGTTTTCTGCTGGTGCTCTAAAGGACAGAGAAAGTGTGTGTCTACAAACTTAAGACCTCTTCAAAATGTACCTTAAAGAGAGATTTGTCAAGTATTTAACACTCTTATCAACATGGGAGTGGACAAATATGCTGCTTTATGCAAATGTATGTATATATTAATTATTGGAAATCAATTAACAACACAAAACAATGACAGATATTGTTCAGAAACCCTCACAGGTACTGCATTTAGGATAAAAAATATGCTCAAATCATAACATGGCAGCCCAACAGGCAACAACAGCTGTCAGTGTGTCAGTGTGCTGACTTGACTATGACTTGCCCCAAACTGCATGTGATTATCATAAAGTGGGCATGTCTGTAAAGGGGAGACTCGTGGGTACCCATAGAACCCATTTACATTCACATATCTGGAGGTCAGAGGTCAAGGAACCCCTTTGAAAATGGCCATGACAGTTTTTCCTCACCAAAATTTAGTGTAAGTTTGGAGCGTTCTTTAACGTATTGGCACGATATCTGATATAGGTTCATCCCAAGGTCAAGTAGGCCTATTAGTAGTAGGCCCACTTGACCCCAGCCCGGAGACTACTGGCCCAAACACTCCTAAAATGTCATGTCTTGTTCCGATTTGTTGGTTTGCTGATGTGGTTTGGAGCAGCAGCAGCTACATTGCGAGAATTCGGTCCTTAATTTCTAACACCGCCAGACTTTTGACTCAGGTTGACTTTCTAAATCGGTGGACAATGTGTCTAGGATGACCAAAGATATACAACATTTCTTTCATGATTGTCAACTTTTGATCAAGAAAGATAATAAAAACATAATTGAATATCTAAAAGGGATATTCATGTCCCATTTAAGATTTTATTTTGGTGCCAAACAGCGTTATGGACAGATTCAGGAGGGCGTTAAAATGACCTGACGGGCAGTGTAAGTTTCCTCTGACTGACAGCTTACCCGACACCGTGTGAATGGTCCTATCACCTCTCTGTGAGCCCAGAAGTGTTTGCAAACACTGTTATTTCCAGGTTTGTGCTTTATATCACAAACTGGAACTGGAGCCAAAAACAGGGCGCCGAGAGGCCCTCGAGCTGAAGAGGAGCCACTTTACAAGCAATTCATCACCTTGTGGCGGCCCGTCTCTCCTCTTCCCCTTCATGTCTCTCTCCCACTCCCTCTCTTTCCCTCTCTTTTTTTATCACACTAGTTGTTCTTCCTCTCTATGTCCCTACAAAAAACCCTCCCTCCTCCCCTCCAAACCCCTCATCTTCTTCCCCCCCTCCACCGCCGCCGTCTCCCGGTCTAATCCTGGAGCTTCGGTTCTGTTATGGCGTATGGGTATCTGACCTCAGCATCGCCTCTAATCCGGCTTAGTTCACTTAATGATGCCACTTGTGGTGCCACGAACGCCACCGAGAAGTCTATAAAAGCCTTCCATTAAAATGCAAATCCGAACTGGCGGAGAGAGAAGCTAAGCGACACGGGAGTGGGAGAATTTGACCGCAGAGCCCTTCTTTTTTCGTCTCTCGGCTATGCAGCCGATGCGGCAAACGCTCCCTCCAATAATAACTGATTCTGTGATTAGGAGCACTGCTGCATGTTGGCGATGAAATAGACTCCCGTCCTCCGCAGAACAAAACGAGAAAGAGAGGGAAAACTCCATTTCAGAGGAGACTCGTGCATTTTTTTTTTTTTTCCCCCGTTGTTGTCAGGAAATGAACAAATGGTTATCAATGTTCGGAGGGTAAATCTCCCATCTCTCCGCCAGGTTTTCCCAGCTGATACTATTTTCTCCGTACAAGGCAGGAAATGAAATTTCTCTTCTGTGCGCCGTATCACCTCGCGTCCGCCGCCCTCCCCCTCATCTGCTCTACCTTTTTATCAGGGTATTCTTTACTGAGAGAGAGAGGAAGGAGCCTCCTCTCCATCTCCAAACAGAGAAGTAGTCTCCTGCAATAACATGCCATACACATCAAGGCCGATACACGCCGCAATAGAGTAGTTTCGATTTACAGAATTATTTGGTGGTGGACGGGTATCTGACCTTTTTTTTTTTTTTTCCTATGGAGGGATTATACCATATCATGTCCTTCACACACGGGAATCGTGATTTAGTAAAACCATATCAGTGTGCTGGTGTTTACATGCATTTAAATGAAAAAAGGTAATGCATATCTGCTTTTTTTGTGCTTATTTGGACGTAAAGAATAAAATATAATGTAGTTTATGTTCAGTCCAATCTAAAATAACCAGAAAAAACAATCTTCTTGATGATCTTTTGAAACTCCGTGAGTGAAGTGGCATAAAAACTCTGTTAAAAACACTTATATCTTCACTCATATTCACATTTCCATGGAGAACATTCGTTTTGTTTTCACAACAATTTCCACTCGACTAGAATGCATAATTAGTTTATGTTTCCCATTGTAAAATTAAATCTAAAAATACATTTTTATTCACCCAATCACCAATTAGTGAGAAGTTTATCACTACACGCTAATTGGTGATTATCACACCAAGAAAATGAATACAAATGATGTAAACAAGTGTCAGAAATTTAGGAAAATACTCATTATTAATGTCATTTGCATGATTCAGTTTAAAAAGTAAGGGGGTAAAAGTACGACTATTATTAAAAGGGATATTTAATTTTGTTAATTACCACAGTGTTTTTTTTATTTTGGTTTGACAGTGACTAATTAACTACATATGGGAACAATGGCACCAAGGGCAAATTGTAGTAGCAGTAGGACGCTTTGATTATCAATTAATCTATGGATTCTTTTTTTTTAAATAATTGATTAACCGTATAATATATATATTCATTTAGTCCCATATGCATAAAGCCCTATGTACATAACCTCTCTGTGTATAGATAGAAATATAACTCCACTTGTATATACAATTTATTCTGTATAATACTCTTATACAACATTTCTTTTATACAATATTTCATCAGTATGCATAGTTTACACTCTCGTTAGATGCAAAACTGCATTTCGTTGTACTTGTACTTGTACTATGTGCAATGACAATAAAGTTGAATCTAATCTAATCTATACATACAATATGATTTAATTTGATTTGTAGTATTATTTGAACATGTTTCCAGTCTAGGCCTGTCACGATAATTACGTTATCAACTTATCGTACGATATATGGACGTGACATATCGACTTATCATACGATACGTATGGAATAAACAGCAGCTGCCATTATAAGACTTGGACATTGCACAGACATTGCACATTTTTGTTAACAGAGCCTGAGAGTCCATTTTATTTATTGGTTATGTTTTATTAATTTAGGATATTTTAATTATAATTTCTGAATATTATTAAGAATTCAAAGTTCATTGATTTTTGAAAGGGTGTACATTATATTATCCTTATATAAGTGGCATAAAATGGTCTTAAAATGACAATAATATCATTTATCGCAATTATTTCTGGGACAATATATCGAAAGTAGTTAACGTGACAGGCCTATTCCAGTCATTAAGGCTTCATTGTCATACAGACTGTGACAGATCCCATTCGAGCACCCAAGTAGTGTAAGTGAAAATAAATAGCCAAACAGTAAAATAGGTTGAGTAGTTTTATTTCACATTAATCACAACATTTTATTGTCTTATGCTACAACATATACCCTCCTGAAGCCTAACAACAAAAACTTGGGAGCGCAGACATCCACAAAGGCCCTAAATTTCATGAAATTTGGGCGAGTAGTTTTCCCGTAATCCTGCTGACAAACCGAACCAAAAACATAACGTTGTTGACGGAGGTAATAAAGAGAAATCAAAGGCAGACTGAGAGATTAAACCAGTGACAAAAATGCACTAACGGCAGAAATTTAACCCAAATGTAGTGTTTTTGTTTAAATAATAATGGGTAATTTTACTCCTGGGTTGCCAAAATGCTAACATTTTTATCAGCTCAGGCAGCGCCGCCTCACTCCAAACAGCGTCTCGGAATAGAAACTCTTCAGACAAACACACAAACATTGTTCTTGGCAGAGCCGGGGTGATGAGGCAGTGTTGTTGGCTCTGCAGCGGAAACCTATTGAGAGTCAGGAGAGTGAATTTGGGGTCGCTTCACTGCCCCGTTGCCTGCCAGTGATTGGCCCGATTCCTGCTTTCAGAAACGTGGTCATGGTCAACACACACGCACACACACACACACACACACACAAACGCATTGAATAGAAGTTCTTTTCAGGGAATCTTGTACTATTGACATAATATTTGCAGAATATATGTGAAAAATTGCATGAAATGAAGCTATTATTTTTGTATTTTCTTTTAAAAGCAGATTAAAAAAATAAGCTTTCTTTAGTAGAGTAAAAAAAGACCTATTTTATGACAATGTGTGTCCATACATAGGCTGTATTTCCAGTAAATAAATGCGTCATAAAGCTCAGATACCTTTTGCACAGTAAATGTGTTTCTAATTATTGGTGTGAGAGAGAAAGAAAAACATTGGGAGCCACTGGTGTCTTGCAGTGAATAAAAATAATCTTTTGTATTTGAAACATGCCGAAATAATCGAATGTTAAAGGTTTAAAATGACGTTTAGTGTGCACTTTCTTATTTAAAAACCTGATATAATTATTTACAATACAGGGCATGGATGTTGCAGGTCCTACCAAAAAGAGAAAATAGAAATGTTACTTGAATTACTACTTGAAGTGATGTATATTTGTTGTTTTGTTAACACAGTAAATGTCAAATTACTCAACTTTTCAGAAAGGATAACTAGTTAATCTTGATGGCGATGTATTTTTGTTTTCATACACCCAAAAGTTACAGAATTTATTCACTCATGTAAACATTGAGCCTGCGTTTAAACGCATTGTGCACCTTAGAGTAGTTAACAAAAAGAAATTATTAGTCACAATAAATAAAAGGTAATTAAAGAAAGGTGTCCCAATTAGCGTTATACTGTATCTAGATGATGTAGTTATTTATATTAAAGGAAGAATCGGTTAAAGTGACAGTACATGAACTTAAACTTTTTTTATTTTTGTTTGGCGTCCATACAATTTTTTGATACTTATTTGTTAAAAAGTTACAATTCAATTTAAACAACTTTATTAATCCCTCTATAGGGTGATTGGTTTGGCGCAGCTTGTACATAAAAACGTAGATAAAACACAGTGATACAACAACAACAACAATATATGTAAGCTAAAAATATAAAACAGGACCTAAACCGATTACTGATGTAAATTAGACTAACTAATAAATAAACAGATTGAATAAGAACAATAGAAGGATCAGTTTAATAAGGGTTTAGAAGGATCTGGTTACAGGTTAAAGGATAAAAGTTACAGATGTGTTTCCTTGAGTCGATGTGTTTTCCAGTGACCTTCGGCACACAATATTTTAAGAGGAGGAGTCAAAGCGTGCTATGTAGAGTGTGAAACAATAATTTTGAATCCAAATCAGTGAAATGAAGTGTTCCAAAGCACTGAAAATGTCCCATCTGTGCTCATTTGGCCTTCAAGTGCCCAGAGGGAATTAGGAGAAATTAACAAATGGCATTTACTCAAAATTGCACCGTAACAAAAACTTAAAACTGCTCCACAGAATATGATAAAACGGTATTTTTAAAACATATAAAGGGTTGAAATATGAATGTTTCATCTATATATCAAACATATATCAGTTAAATACTGGGAGCATAGGAACAGATTTTTTTACCTCACACGTCTTGAGTCCACTTTAAGTTATAATCAGCTACAATAACTTAAAAAAAACACAGTGTAAATGTTCGGTGTGCCTCGTTGGAACAGCAGTGTCAAGTTAGTTGTGGGAAATGGAGGGTGTAAAGTGGGAAGGGCACGACGAGAGAGAGAGAGGGAGATGTGGGGAGCATCTGCCTGTGGTCATGGTTCATTCACTTTCGCTATGGCCTCTCAGCTCTTTGAAAGTGCAAGATGGTGAAAGAAAGAAAGAGAGAGAGAAGGAAAAGAGAGGGGGGTGGTGGTAGTAGTAGAGAGTTGGCATGGCACAAAATTCCCCCTCATTTTCATCTGCTACATTCATCATATCCTCGTAGTCGATCGCTCGTTCCTCTTTTTTAACCGCCCTCGTCGCTTGAACCCGAGGTCTCGGAGGAAGTAAATAAAAGACGGGAGCTTAAACCAGACTTTGGGAGCGCTTGATCTCACAGCTTGTACAACCCAGGGGAGTGGTGCTCGCTTTGCTCTTCTTATGACTTGACAATGCTTGTTCAAAAAAAAGGGGAAATGGTCAGAGCAGTTCTCAGGGTAAGACAGAAGAGAATGAGCAAAGCACACAGCATCTCTAAATCACAGTTTATTGCTGTAGATATGCATAGTCCTATATATGCTAATCCTCTCGAACTCCCTCATATTCGTTCTTCAAAAAGCACTCTTTCTTTTCTTTTAAACTGTTTGGTTTGGATGTTTCATGTAGATTTGCTCAAGAGAGATAAACAGAACCAATGCGACCAAATTCAGTTGCAATCAAAAGAGGCTCCATCATGACTTGTCTGAGGCTCCCCTCTGCTTCTTGGATAGGCCCGGGGTTTTGGGCGCTAGAGGGGGGCGGGGGATTGATTTGTGTGTGACAAAGGCAGGGTGTTTGCATGTTAAAGAAGACTTTTTTTGGGAGGGGGAAAGATGCAAGGTCACCGTTTCACTGTTTCGGCACGGCGCTGATAAGGCGGCACAAGCCGGCGCATTTCGACAGGCGGAAGATGTATCTGCTTGTGATGTAGCGTCGCGCCCGGCTCTGCCACGCCCCTGCCCGGCCCCGCCCTAACCCAACCTCTAATCTATAGCGTCAGGAAGCAAACCGTCACTCTTCCGACTCCTCACCGATCACACGTTGACCTCAAGGGCGTCAACGTTTCTAGTAGAGATGACAATCGACAACACAAGTCCACAAGTTGGACTAAGAAGTCAGGCCCGTCCGGTTTCCCGAATTGCTAATTTCCTTTCAAAACTCAATGTTCAACGAGCACGATGCTCATTCAGAAGATAATCCTTTTCTTCAGAAAGCCTCACACATTTGACGTCTTTGTCAGCACTTTCTCATGTCACAGGTTTGTTGTTGGTTGTAATGGTAATAGCTGGCAGTACAATGACAAGATAACTGATTAGGTAAAATGAGCGATTATGTTGAAGGGGTAACGTGCTGAATACAGAAATACAAGACGGAGAGAAATCCTGACATTATTTCTTCAAATAAAGAACTGTTTTTTGCTATAAATCAATTAAACAACGCAATGATAAATAAGGAATGTGTCCAACATTGTCCAGCAGTCAATTTATTTTGCATAAATGTGCAACGTATCCTCATACAACGGTTACAAAAAGTTATTCCTCATTTTCATTGTCAATTTCTGCTTGTTACATGCAGCCAGGCTTTTCAAAATTAACTTCTGTTCTCACAGGAAAGAACTTCGGTTAGGTTTAGGCAAAAAAAAATGACCTGTGTCGTAACTTAAGTACGGAAGTCAGGTGACAAAAAAGTCAACGTTTGGGTTGAAATAACTACGGAAGTGTTGTAACTTAAGTACGGATGTTACGTGACAAATAAGTCAATGTTTGGGTTAAAAAAAATACATAAGTGGCGTTACTTAAGTATGGAAGTTGCGTGACAAAGACGTCAACATTTAGGTTGAAATAACTACGGAAGTGGTGGAACTTAAGTACAGAAGTCAAGTGACAAAAAAGTCAACGTTTGGATTAAAATAACTACAGAAGTGTCGTAACTTAAGTACGGAAGTTACGTGACAAAGAAGTCAACATTTAGGTTGAAATAACTACGGAAGTGTTGTAACTTAAGTACGGATGTTACGTGACAAATAAGTCAACGTTTGGGTTAAATAACTACGGAAGAATCGCCTAAGTCAACGTCCTCCCTATTCAGCGTTGGTCGCTCTTTATACTTCCTGGTTCATAATTACGTGG
This sequence comes from Sebastiscus albofasciatus, assembly GCA_916701655.1. Taxonomy (NCBI): domain Eukaryota; kingdom Metazoa; phylum Chordata; class Actinopteri; order Perciformes; family Sebastidae; genus Sebastiscus; species Sebastiscus albofasciatus. The sequence continues at coordinate 1,664 of CAKAOI010034493.1, read as the reverse complement.
ATTATATACAAATTGATTTTATGGGATATACACGAATAACAGTGCATTACTTTTTGTCGGTACAGCTACAAATGGTGTTTGAAAACAGCCTGGAATGTGCGTTCTGACACTGATGGAGGTCAAAAGATGTGTGGTCTTAAAGTATATGGTTATAATATAATATACATTGTAATCCTTTGTTTTTTTAGGCATTATGCCATTTTATGTTGATGACATACATGTGTTCCCTTCAAGTGAACATCTTAAGACTATAATAGATTTAAACATATCAATCTGATGTGTACAAACTAACCAGGACTGTGTTTTAAAAGAATAAGGCCAAAATAACTCTACGTTGGACTATTTAGCCAAGATCTCTTGAAAGTTTTCTTTAGTGAAGTAGAAAGTATATCTCTTTACTTCCACTCTCTCCTCTCTTCTTCTTTCTCTTCGCTGCATCTCTCTGTCGGCTACACTCTTTTATTTGTGAGTCCTTTTGTCCTCTTGCGCGCCTCCGTTTTGTCCCATTAACTCAGACGTGTCAAGGCATGCCCATTGCTAGCTGTGCCCAAAGCCCGAGCATGGCAAAGCAGGACCAGATGGTTGCTAGGGAGGTTGCCAGGGCGGATCAGTGGGCCTGTGTGTGTGCGCCTGTGTGCGTGTGTGTGTTCAGTATCTCAAAGCCACGCTTCGCCGTCGGACAATGGCATCGCCGGCCCACACCGGGGTTGGGCTGTGGCACCAAGCCGCGACCCAATAATGCCGGTGCCGCTGAGGGTTGCGACCTGGAAACGGGGGCCGACTGTGATAACAGCTTGGCCGAGCGGCGGGGAGGACACCTTGTCAGTGTCGCCACGTCGTAACGCGTGAATGTCACTGTCCTGCCTGCCCGCCTGCCCTCCACCTCCTTTCTTTTTTTCTTCCCAATCAACCCCCCCTCTCGCCACACACCCTCCTCCCTCCCTTCCTCGCCATCTTGAGAAAAACAACATGTCCCAGTAAGATATGAAGACCAGAACCAGGAGGGAAATAAAAGGATTCCCGTTGATTTACTGCGACCGTTCTATTCTCGGCTCGGTTTTGAATCCACGTCTTGGCAAAGGGCTCGATCTCGCTTTGATGACCCTTTCTTCAGACTGTGATGTTTTACGGCTCGTTGTCAGTTCTGCGTGTCTTCATCGAGAACGGTCTGTCTTGTGTGCAGCCATAATACAGACACCAGCGAATTATGAGATTAGAGACCTGTGTTTAGAGGCCTGTGGTGTCTCTTCCATGTCTGACCTGATTCTGAATACATTGAATTGCTGTTCGTACAAGAAATCTCTGTCTAACATTGAGATCGGGATATAAGTCCTTTAACCCTTTAAAGATGGACCTCCCACTGGCAGCTGCAAGGGATCGTTGTTGGCATGATCCTGTTTGAATTGATGTAAAATAAAAATCATAATAGCTAGAGCATTCAATCTTTTTGCAGTGAAAAGCAAAGGCTTCCGTCTTCTTCTGTCTCTCATTTTGACGTCATTATGTTACGTTACATGCAGTACAAAACACAGTAAAAAATGCAGCACAAAACACAGTACAAAACTCTGTGACAACGCATGGTGGCGCCAGACTTCCCCGCAGGATATCGCTGTTTTCATGATCTTTTTGCAGCAGAAAGCCAAGGATTCTGTTTTTCACGTCAT
>CAKAOI010034492.1:0-21458 GCA_916701655.1 Sebastiscus albofasciatus | reverse complement strand
TGTCTGTGTGTGTCTGTGTGTGTGTGTGTCTGTGTCTGTGTCTGTGTCTGTGTATATAATTATAAAGCACCAATGACCAACAATAAAATAAGAATGAAATAAAACCGTCTATATACAAGTCAGGTGTTAGATAGGGAAGATGGCGTATAGAAATAAATCCCTGAGCTGTGTGTGTGTGTGTGTGTGTGTGTGTGTGTGTGTGTGTGTGTGTGTGTCCCTGTCTGTAGGTACCAAGGCCCTCTGCTGGAGGACGGAGCTCTGGATTGTGCTGTAAGCAGAGGAGCAGCTTCACCTGAGTTCACTAAGCTTTGTGCCTGGATCGTCTCAGAGCTTCGACTCTACTGCAAGCTGGAGGAGAATGTCCACGCCACCAACTGTAAGACACATTGGTTGCTCCTGATGCAGAATTCCTAGAAAATATTGAATAGTGAGAGAAGAGTTGCACATCAAACGGGTCTACTCATATCATTTCCTTTTCTTGCAAGCTGAAGGTTGATAACAATGGCAAAGAACTGAAAAAATGAAATATATAATTGTGTTATTGTTGTGGGTTTTGTGGGCAATTAAGTAAGTCGTTAGGTTGGAATTCTAAAATGTTAACCAATGCTAGAAGGGGAAAGTTGTAAATTCAGCAGTGAGGGTTTCTGGTTGACACAACGACTGTGACTGGCTGTATTCTTAGACTGGCTATGTGTGAGATTTAACCCGACTATTTCCCCATCTTGTGACATCATGTTCCGTGTGCTTGTCCTTCCATCCCTCCCAGGTCCGATGGAGGCAGAGGGCTTCCAGCTGGAGATGAGCGGCCTGCTGTCGGAGCTCGCCTGTCCTTACCCTGTCCTCACCAGCGGAGACATCACCCAGAGACTCCTCAACAGGACCGACTGTCTGCTGCTCCTCAGTATGATAACAGCACTTTGCATCTCAATTTAAAAAGTGTATTGAAGAAAAGCATTGCTGCATTAACCTGTGATGGTAAAGTCTGGTGCAACTTTATGTGGACTGTTGTACCAACACCCACCTGTCAGTCATACAGTGTTTCCCCTCGGTTGACTGTTTTGGCCTAGCGGATGATCTGGGGAGGAGGTGGCTAACACAATTACACCACACCAAATCATCCCGATCGATCAATTCATCCCATCTGATCATTCCAACATACGGATATTTTCACAGCGACATTTAGAACATGGCCTTACTCTCATTCAGCAGGGTGTAGACAGAGCATAGTGTTGGGACGGTTGAATGCTTAATTCACCATAGAATAGAATGGGCTTTTCTTCCAGCACATATTCTGACTTGTCAAACATAGGTGTAACTACTGATGTTAATAATGGCTGCAAGTTGTTCCAAGTGTGCCGGTTCAACAGCCCTGGTATTGTGCATGCTGGCTGCCACACCTAAAGCTGAGCAGACACTCTGCGTTTTTATTAATCTTGTACGTTGCTGTTTGGATAAATTGATCAGCTGCGAAGTGGCGCTCACACTGAACGTAACCGCTGAACACAGGCCAACGTTTGGTCATCTGTCTGCTGGTTTTGTCCATTGACAATTCCAAGTTTATTCAAACAAGACGAATGCATCGTTCAGTCCTCAATGTTGACGAAAAGACAGAATGGCAGCGTTACTTTGTGCAATTCTACCATGCAGGGAGATGCAGACACTGTGACATGTTTTTACCACAACATGTAAAATACTCTACCAGTAATATTAAGACAAGCAGTACAATTTTATAATGGATCTTTTTGACAGCAGACAGCTGACCAAACTTGAATTTCTTAACCCTAATTACATTTCTGGTGACTTTTTGTTATTCTTTTGTGCCAAGGCAACTTCTTCAGCCACATTTTACTCTCTCTTCTAAGTTGGTCTAACCTAAGCATCCTGTAATTAGAATTTAACCAGTCCAATTTCTTTTCTCAGCCTTCCTGGTGTCTGAGTTGGAGGCGTCGAGGATGATCCTGATTAATAAGCCTGACAAGAAGAACCAGGAGTCAGGCAGCCCCATGTTCCAGGAGCTGAAGGGCATCTGCATGGCACTGAGCATGTCCAAGCCTCCAGCCAACATCACCATGTTCCAGTTCTTCAGTGGAATTGAGAAGAAGGTCAGTCGGTCTCACAAGAAAAACTGAACAGGGTTTAAACCTGCATTTCAAGCTCTTTCAATTCCTCACAATAGCTACCGGAAAAAACACCATGTACATATATCCACAGTGCAGTTGGATTGTAATGTGTCCCCTGTTACTGAATCTGCAGATTGTTTAAACTACCTTCAAGAGCTGCAAACCCGACACATTTTTATGCCTACAGCCGTGGCCGGAGGCATTATGTTTTTCGGGGTCGTGTGTCCATCCGTACGTACGTCTCAGGAGCTCCTGGAAGGAATTTCTTCAAATCTGGCACAGTTTGGTTTTAATTAGTTATTTGATGTAATTAAAAAGGGGGGTGAGACGTCATGATTGGCAGCTGTGAGTCTCTCTCGCTGACAAGCTGGCAGCGTGCTCAGCTCGCGATTGGTTCATCGATACCGCGCCTCCACCGCCCGATCACTACTACGCAGGCTCTGGCTCCAAATGACGTCTAAATCTCAAGATGGCCGATGTTTAGATTAACCTACAGACCAGAATGCAAGACCGAGCAAAAATATTCTCGGTGGTCAGCTGTTGACATCCCCAATCTGAATCCCAGGATAGGAATGCTTTGTTTGGTTGGAATGGTTTGGGCATGAATATGTAATGATAAAATGCAGAATATATTGTCAGCAGGTTCAGTCTGAACATGTGTGAGAAGGAATGTAGTTGTACTTATTTCTGCTTTTGTCAGTGTGGTTTAATGTATTGTATCTGCTGTTTGATCTACATTTTCAATGTCCATTTATACTCTCATAATACACACATCTGCATGTTGTCCATTTTTCATAGCTGAAAGAAGCCGTAAGTAAAGTCCCACCCAATCACGTGGGAGAGCCTTTGCTGAAGAAGGCCCTTGGACCTGTGCACTTGGTAAATACTGAAAAACAATGAAGAAATGTAATAGAATAGAATTGAGGAAACACTGCATCCGTGAATGACTGTTGAAGTAATTATCTCTTCCTTTTTTTCTTCTCATTTTGCCAGGAAAAAATTGAAGCTATAAACCAAGCACTTGTAAATGAGTATGAAGTGAGAAGAAAAATGTTGTTGAAACGTCTTGATGTGACGGTGCAGTCTTTCGGTTGGTCTGACAGAGCAAAGGTATGTGGAAAGTTGGAATCTTCCTCAATCTGAGAAGGTTACGATGCACAGATGAAGCGTTTTAAACAGGAAGTCTTTGTGTTTAATAGTTAGGTCTCTCTTTTCCACGTGAGTGTGTTGTTTGCCTTGCTTTGGAGAGAAAGGATTATTCTCCTGATTAATCGTTTGGTCTATAAAACAGTGAAAATGACATGTGACATATAGTAGCTGCATCCGGTGATTGACATTCATGTTCCAAAGGAAAACAAATCAAATACCTTTTGTGTGTCTGATTACAGACGCATGCTGAAAAGTTGGCCAAAGTTTACCAGCCACTACGTTCTGCTCTCGGCACCAAAAGCAAAATCTCCGTTGCCCACCTTCTCGCTGCTCGACAAGACTTCTCCAAGATCCTACGTACAAGCAGTGGCAAGATAAGAGAGAAGACTGCTTGTGCCATCAACAAGGTAAATGAAACCCAGTGTCACAGGTTATTCATACAGTTTTTATCCTGTTTCTCTGTTTTATGAGTGATGTGCAAAAGTCCACGTTCTCATGACTGTGTCATGGCTATTTGAAGTGGGCTGAAACTTGCAGGCTAAAACAGATGTTTGAAGTAAATATTTCCATAACTGATTGTGTCCGTGTGTGACACAGACGTGTGCCTCCATTTAAACGATATGTCTGGAGTCATTCAACATTTTCTTATTGTCTGACAATCCCATGAAAAGACCAAAACAAACCTACTTTACGGCTCCCCTACCCTGTCTGTTGCTCTCAGCCCAAAGCTAAAGATTTAAGCTAAATATTTATTAAAGAGTCACAAATATATAGTTAGGTTTTCAAGGCTCAGTGATTTATTAAAACAGCTGGTCACTGTAGTTCTCAGCATACGTTACTAAAAAACAATTCCCACAGGAGAAAATGGTGCATTTGCTGGGGACTATTATCAGTAACGTACTAATACACATTTGGTGCTCTAAAGAAATGTGTAAAGGTGATTTTTGCCAAATTATGATGTGTTAATTTAATCAGATACATATTTGGTTTAGATGGGAAGTAGAGTAAGTTTAGGATGTAGTTTATTTTTCCTTATTTTAATTTAATTGCAAGACAGAACAAAAGACAATACACTCACAGTGATAGGAGGACAACAAGAATAGTGAATACAGACCAGTTAACAATTTTGTCACAGGATGAGAAAACAAGGTGATATTGATGTGCGTGCGTGCGTGCATGCGTTCTAGACAGTCAGTCTGGGGTGAAATCTATAGGGTGGATATATGGAGAGAAGAAAAAAAATGAGGGCCTGTTTATGAGGGACTGACTGTCTATTGATTAGATGTGGAAAAGAGGAAGCTGACCCAGTCTTCCTTCCAGTTCCCATTTACCATAACTGTCTCTATCATTATTAAGGAGGACCATTATGGTGGCGGGGGAGTTTTAAATGGAGAGGGAAAGAAGTATAGATAAATAAATAAATAAATATGAAAAGAAATTAAATTAATAGGAAAAAAATGTGTAGGGGTGACTACATAACAAAATAAATAATAATAATAATAATAATTATTATTATTATTATATAAAAAATGGAATATATAGTATTCATTAACTTTTGATGTAGTAGTTTCATAATTCCAAGAACTGAGCGCTCCTTCAGCAATCTAATGAAGGAAGCCTTGTATGACTGAAGCCTTGAAGTATTTTGGTTTATGGCCTTTTCCTTAACACATCATAGCTTCAGCATACAAACAACAAATAAAAAGTGAGGTCCAATTTGGCAAGTGGGCTGCCTTTTGAACCGTTTAGTTTTCATGTGTGTCCTTTTTTCAGGTTCTAATGGGCCGAGTGCCGGACAGGGGAGGCCGACCCTGTGAGATAGAGCCTCCTCCCCCAGAGATGCCCTCCTGGCAGAAGCGTCAGGATGCTCCCCAAGGAGGAGGAGGACACTATGGTGGGAGTGGGCACGGAGGCGGCAGGGGGGGCTACGATCACTACTCCCAAGGAGGCCGTGGAGGATATGAGAGAGGAGGCGCAGGAGGACATGGAGACAGGGGAGGTAGAGGAGGAGGTGGCAGAGGGGGGAAGGTGCAGGGAGGCTGGGGAGACGGAGGTGGAGGTGGAGGAGGAGGGAGAGGCGGTTACCACCAGGGCCACTATCAAGATGCAGGAGGTCATCAGGGGGGAGGAGGGAGAGGTGGCTACGGAGGAGGGAACAACCAAGGAGGCTTCCAGGACCCTGGCTACCATGGAGGAGGTGGAGGAGGAGGAGGAGGAGGAGGTGGTGGTGGTTACCATGACAATTACCAACAAGATGGAGGCCGGCAGGAGAGAGGCGGGGGTCGAGGAGGTCGTGGGGGCAGGGGAAGAGGAGGCCGAGGAGGAGGAGGAGGAGGAGGACAAGGAGGAGGCTGGGGAGGGAGAGGGGGCCAGAATTTTAACCAAGGAGGACAGTTTGAACAGTTCTTCCAACATGGTGGGCAGCACTACAACCAAGCTGGCTTTAATCAAGGCAGGCACTACACTAGTTGAAGACACGGTGAGGGGCATCGCAGCAGAGTCCACTCAAAGATCGACTCCTTATCACGTGTGAACAGATTTTAAATGCCTTATCATCCGGTTTAGAATTTTCAGCATGGAAAAAGTTGACAAAAATGTAAAATGAGGACCTAGGAGATAAACACAGATAGCAAATACACTCAGTACAGGCTGTTCTGGAGTTATTGTTTTACTACAGAGGGCAGTTCTAATGTAGTCCTTTACTTTTTCATACTGGTGTGTTAACGTTTTCTCAGCCTCTTCAATACAAGTATTCAAACCAACAGCTCTGCTATAAATGGTCAGTCGATTAGTTGGACTCTGCTGTTTTGACCTCATTTTGACATATTTAGCCTTATATTGGACATATTTTTGAAAGACAGGAAAGAGTCCTAAGTTTTCAGTGTTGGTGCACCTACGGTGTATCTGACATTGGAAGTGCACTCATGAAATCCTTAATAGTTTCATTTAATTTGACGATTACTTGAAGACAGCTTCATCTTTCCAGTCTTTATTTGTTCAGTAGATTTGACTGGAATCTCCTTTGTTACTTATTTAAAACATGTCATCTTGTACTGCTCATGGAAGATTGTGTGCATACAAATATGGATGTTGGAAGGTTTGCATGGGTGTGTGAATGAGCAATAAAATCTGAAATGAGAGCATTATCTCTTTTCATTCAGTGGTCTGATTATCATATCAAGGAACTGTGAAACATGAGGAAAAATTTGATTTTTGCATACAGATCATTTACATTTTGAATACTAAAGATAAAGAGATCTGCAGATGTACAAAAAAAATCTTAACACAATGGACAATAATTTAAAAAAAGGTATATACATATATGTAAATGCATACAGTATTGTTGTAGTATCAAGTAAAAACTCATTGGGAGCAGAAATCAGTATAATTTGGCTTACATACATTTTTTTTTAATTCATACTATATATATCCTATATACTATAGCTAAAGTAATTGCATGATGTCATTCAGAAAACTCTGCTTGTACTAATATTCTTGTCCAAGGATATTTGAAGTCATATTATATATGTATTTGTTATAATTAATTAGTCCTAGGATATGAATTGATGTTGTAAATTATGTAAAGTGATTTAAAATATCTAATAGAACAGGGACTTTAAACTACTGACTAAACGTAGACCTTTATTCTGAAGTAATTACTCCGGATGTTGTTTTGTGTCGCTGTTGTATTTCCGGTGTCATCCTCAGTGGAACGACTCAGAGTAGTCCCGCCACCGTACACATCCATGAACCAGACACGATACTGGGTTTGAACAAATAGCACATTTGGAAACAGTTGTCTTTCTTAAAGTTGTGTTTGTTGACTCCCCCGCTGAACACCGACATGTACCGGCCTGGTAAACCGACACACGGGCCGCCGTACGGTCCTCCACCCCCCCACGGTCCTCCGTTCAGACCCGGGGGGCCCTGTAGTCTTCCTCCGCCTGGACACCTGACACCTGCACCCTGCGGACCATATGCGGCCTCAGCACCGGAGAGCCATTTCCTCCACAACCGGCCACCGAGAGGACACTTCATCAGTGTACGTACCCGACAGGCTAGCAGGCTAGCTCAGCCGGCTACAGTACAGAGCGTTGTGCTAGCTATCACATAGACCACCGTGAGAAGTAGCGCTAGCTACTCATGTAATGTCTCACGTTACACGACATCATGTATTCCTGTGTACATTTATCGCATCAAAGAAATGATTGTTGTCCTACTATAGTAAGGCAAGGCAAGGCAGCTTTATTGAACATTACGACAAAATGCAAAAGAACATTGAGACATAATTAAAACAGTTATAAAAACATTAAAGATTAGAAAATAAAAACAAGCTAAAAGCTAGGATAGAAGCTAAAATAGAGTGTAACACACAAGAGCAAAATATATAGTGCAGTAATAGATCATTATCTGGTTTAATAAAAGGCAGCAGCAAACAGGAAAGTTTTAATCTTTCATTTAACAGAACTGAGAGTTGGAGTTGGCCCTGCAGTTTTCTGGGAGCTTGTTCCAGATGTTTGGTGCATAAAAACTGAACGCTGCTTCTTCATGTTTAGTTGTGACTCTGGGGACACTAAGCAGACCTGATCCAGGTGACCTGAGAGGTCTGGATGGTTCATATTAAACATAGCAGAAGATCAGAAATGTATTTTGGCCCTAAACCATTTAGTGCTTTGTGAACCAGCAGGAGTATTTTGAAATCAATTCTCTGAGAGACAGGGAGCCAGTGTAGAGACCTCAGAACTGGACTGATATGATCCACAGTCTTGGTCTTAGTGAGGACTTTAGCAGCAGCAGGTTCTGAATCAGCTGCAGCTGTCTGATCAATGTTTTAGGAAGACCAGTAAAGACACCGTTACAGTAGTCAAGTCAGCTGAAGATAAATGCATAGACTAGTTTTTCCAAATCCTGCTGAGACATCAGTCCTCTAATTCTTGCTATATTCTTCAGGTGATAGAAGGCTGACTTTGTAATTGTCTTAATATGGCTGTTAAAGCTCAGGTCAGAGTCCATGACTACACCAAGATTTCAGGATTGGTCCGAGCTTTTTAACATTACAGATTGTAGGTGTAGTAGTAATTACACTACTCTGTCTCATTGACAGATTATATTCAGCCTGCCAATCATCACCCTTAAATCATTGCTAACCCATGTAATGCTTAAAGTTATCCATTTCCGACCTAATACATATCTAAAGCATATCATTTCCAGCTCTATGCCTCGTAACTTCAGAGGTTGGTATATAATAATAATAATAATCATTTTATTTATAGAGTGCTTTTCAAGCCATGAGCTCAAAGTGCTTTTCAAGGAAATTCACAACATAAACAATTTAATAGGTAACTAATTAAACATAAACATTAGAATAGGTAAATAATGTAATATGCATATACTTATTCATACATTTACACATGCACATATACACTGATCAGCCATAACAGTAAGACCACTGACAGATGAAGTGACTAACATTGATTATCTCGTTACAATGACACCTGACAGGGGGGATATATTAGACAGCAGGTGAACATTTTGAACTTTGTGTTGGAAGCAGAAAAAATGGGCCAGCGTAAAGATGTGAGTGACTTTGACAAGGGCCAAATAGTGCTGGCTAGACGACTGGGTCAGAGCATCTCCAGAACTGCAGCTCTTGTGGGATGTTCCCGGTCTGCAGTGGTCAGGACCTACCAGAAGTGGTCCAAAGAAGGAAAACTGGTGAGCTGGCAACAGGGTCAGACCCGAGGCTCATTGATGCACGTGGGGAGCGAAGGCTGGCTCGTGTTGTCCCATCCAGTAGAAGAGCTACTGTAGCTCAAACTGCTGAAAAAGTTAATGCTGGTTCTGATAGAAAGGTGTCAGAACACACAGTGCATCACAGTTTGTTGCGTATGAGGCTGCATAGCCGTAGACTGGTCAGGGTGCCCATGCTGTCATAATGTTATGGCTGATCGGTGTATATACACATACACATCAACACACAAGCTTACAAAATGACTCAAAGTCATTCTATAAAAATAAGTTTTAAGACAGGATTTAGAAGTCGTGACAGAATCGGCTGATCTGATGCTCAGTACTGCAAAGGGTCGATCAGCCTTTGTTTTTAACTTGGACTATGTAACAGTTAAAAGACCCAGACTGGCAGATCTGAGGGGCCTGTTTGGACAGTACGGTGTGAGGAGCTCAGTTGGGTCATTCAGAGCTTTATATGTGATGTGTGAACTTTAAAATGTGTTCTAAAAGAAACTAGGAGCCAACACAGTGGAGCCAAAGTTGGTGTGATGTGTGAGAGCATCGCTTAGTTCTGGACAGTAGTCTAGCCGCAGAGTTCTGAACAATCTGGAGGTGCTCAATTGTTTAGACATGTATACAAGGCATTACAGTAATCGAGACCGGAGGATAAAAGAGCATGTATAATTTTCTCTGTGTTACTGAAAGACAGAACTGATCGAATTTTGGAAATATTCCTCAAAGCATGACAGGATTACTTTCTTTACATGTTGTTCCAGACTCACGTTACTATCCAGGATAACAGCCAGATATTTTGTGGCTGACTTTATGTTGAGAGTAAGGGAGCCAAGGAATGGCTGTTTTTGTCTTGAGACGTGGTCATGGCCAATGATGAGACCTTCTGTCTTGTCAGAGTAAAATTTTAAGAAGTTTTGGGACATCCAATTTTTCATGTTATGTAGGCAGCTATATAGCGATGCTAATTTACTGGTGATATGATACTTGCTAAGCTGGTAGCCTATTTCTGAAGCTTCTAGCCCTCTATTGGGAACATAGACTGTTTTGAAGAAGTGGACGTAGTCACTTGGGATTGGTCATGATTTTTGAATAGTCGTTAAATTTAAAAAATCAAATAGTTTATGCGACTATTCGTCCCGTCTTAAAAAATATATATTTCCTTTGTATTTCCTAACTGTTGCAGGTGCTGCCTGGTAGTGACGTTGCTACCGGTAAAACGTGTGTGCCGCTTGCACAAACCCCTGTGTTAGGGAGGAGAGATGGGTACCCGAAGCCACCGTGCAACCAGGGCGAGACCGCCGTGCCGCACTTGGTTTAAGGCTCTGAATGGTGTGCCAGTCCCGTTGGCACCAGACTACCCTCCTTGGGCAGACCTCCCGCATCGCAGCAAGCGCACCCTAACGTCGTGTCCATGTGCAAGCGGTGCTGCGCCCCTCGTAGGTTCAGCAGGTAGATCAGCTGTTCCAGCAGCGGAGCATATCGTCATTCAAACCCAACAGAAACAAAATAAAACTTGTTGTAGGCGGCTCCCGTTCATTCCTATGAGAGTTGCTCAGTGGCGCGTGAAGCCAAAATGGCTCAACTGCTGAGTGATAAAGTACCCGGATCACCCGGCGATCTTCAGTATCCATTGGGTCCATAGAGCAGGCGCTGTAGTGTTTCTTTTAACTCCTCCTCCCAGCCCTCGCTCCAGCCTCAGTCTGGGTCTCATTCACATGAACTGAGGAAGGAAAATAACTCTGGATTCAGCTACAACTTTTAGGGACTAATGATTTAAATAAGTTACAGACGTCTCTTTCTACTAATGTAAATTTATACGTGGCTCACTTCAAGATTTCTCAACATGGCAGGAGGCAGATTAGAACATTTGGACACCAGGATAATGCAGAAAGCCCCCTGATCACTGACAGAATACAGTCCAACCAACTCAGCCTTGTATGATAAAAGTAGATGATAGTGCCAAGATATAAGTAACACAGTAGCTACAAGACTTGTAAAAGTGTGGCTACAAAGCTAAATAGTGCTGTTTGCAACCACAACAGAATTTTTGGTTCACAGAACCATATCGTATACATGCAATTTCATCTATGCATCCTGGCTGCTGAGGAGCCCACACCTTCCAATTTTTCAGAGGTTATTTCAGTCGCATGAGGACGGTGGTCAAATTTGTCAGCACTGTACGGATCAGCCACATCCATTGGTTACAGTCGACCTGGCTGTACAATGTACCTGCTTTACATCAAAACGGGTAAGTCAGCTGAAGCATTTTGTTTCCTCTCAAAGAAAAATGGACTAGGTTGTGCTTTTTCCATGCCACATATTATTATTATTATTATTATTATTAGGTTTAAACTTTATGCAACCTAAAAGACTTTTCTAATTTTCAATATTAGTGATTATAACTTCTTTACTATGACTATTATGAAATTAAATTTACGTTTTTGTGTGATTTATGCACTAGAAATTATTATATTGTGATACATCATACATGCATACATATTTTTTCAGTAATCTAATACGTGATCAATAATCAATAAGTCTTTAACATTGCTTCCCATATTTTGCAGTAAAAATTGTCAAGGAATTAAAGATTGGCAGAAGCATTGGACCTGGCAGAACAGTGTTTGCAGCATTCATCAGGGGTCTGCTGCGATGTCGGCAACCCGCCCAACCCGTCTTGAAACACGGACCCGGTCTTATTTACCGTGCTTTGTGAGTATGACTTTTTTTTCTCCATATCATCACCATTCATATCTATACAACCAACGTGTTTACGATTAAATTGTTTACTAGAGCACAGGGGTGGAAGAAGTACTCGGAACTTGTATTAAGTAAAAGCAATACCAAATGTGTAAAAATACTCCCATGCAAGTCAATGCATTAAAGATCTTACTTGAGTAAGAGTACAAAAGTAGTAGCATCAACATATACTTAAAGTATCAAAAGTAATAGTATGCAGAATGGCCCATTTCAGGATAATATATACATATTATATTATTGGATTTTAATTCTTGATGCATTAATGTGCTCATCACTTTAATGTTGCGGCTGGTAAAGATAGAGGTAACTACTTTATAGACTATAGTTAGGTGTGGGCGATATGGCAAAAATATCATATCATGATTTTTTCAGGCAGGATCACGATCTTATCACGACTTTCTTTTCATGCTGGTTTTAAAGATAATTTTGCAAGTTACTGACCATTACAACCAAACTAATTTCCCCATTTAAAAAAATACAGCCCTATAAGCTAATAAAACATAAGGAAAAAGAATAACAGATCATTAAGGCCAAACTGATTTTAATCAAGTGTATGAACAAGTATGAACATTCAACAAAAATTTTGGCTTGGTTTAGACTTTTGCATAAATCCCATCCCATAATCAACATTGGTTTCAAAAGGTAAACAACAGCACTCATGTTAAGTGCACTCTTGCTATATAACATTAAAGGAACTGAATTGTAGATCAGGTAGCTCATTAGACACACATCCACAGGTGGAATATAGACAGCTGTAATAATTACTACTCAGCTCTTTCGGCAGATAGAAGGGTCGACACATAACTGACAGAGCCTCGAAATCAGGGGAACGGTGATGCTTGGTAGCGGTGGTTTGTGTGAATGCTTCTTTAGCCTAGCCAGCAGCCCCGCCCGGCATCCCCGTTTCTGCTTCCTCTCTCTACGTCGCTTCTCGGAGCCGATAACAATCCATGTAGACCCCGGTGATCTGGAGATGTTCGCTTGAAGTCGCTTGTAGCGGGGACACTGTGCTGTAATCCGATGTTGATTAAGTCTTGACGACTACACACATACTTTGCCTGACAAAACCCGACAAGGCAATCCAGCATTCACACAAATAAGCACCAAACTAGGAAGCAAAGAGCCGTTGCACTGACGCACGCCGCCATCTTGAAACTACCAGCAACTGGTAGAATGTACGCTGTTGCACGGTTCTACGATCTCGCTGTAAAGGCAGATCATAGAGACATTTTAATCTTTCACGATCTAATATCGTCATATCGCACACCCCTAACTATAATTACATACTACTTTAAATGTACTTGGTTACATTCCGCCACTGCTAGAGCACAAATCTGTTTACAGGAATACAAAGTTTGCTCACAAAGAGCACCAAATTGATAACCTGATAACCAGGCGGTTTGTTTGACAGAACCGTCTGAGAAGCAATCATTATACGCTTATAGAAAAAAATCACGATACATAGGTGAATCGATTTCTTTTTTTCCCCACCCCTATCAAATAGCTGGATTGGATATTAGTGACAATGGGCCGATCTATTCAATTCAATTCTATGTTTATGTATTATATACATTATATACTGGAATATATTTGTATATATTGTTTATTAGGAAAATCATGCTTAGTACCTTAAGTTACTGTCTAAAAACAAATGTGTCAATAGAATGTTTTTTATTTTTATTATTATTATTATTATTATTATTTACATTTGGTTTATTATGTTGCATATATATATCTACCTTTTCCTTTTGATGAATTCTCATTTTTTTGGACCACAAAGTGTTTGGCACAATCACAGCTGCACTTAATGTTTATTCTATTCTAATTACAAATTGATCATTTCCATATTTGCTTGGAAATGATTGCATAAACAGTTTACAAATTCCCTTGTTGTACACAGTGTTGATAAGTGAAGGTCCTGGATAATATGTCAGTATGTGACTAGCCTGTTCTTGCCTTGTTTAACACCAAATGTTTATGTTGTTCTCATTTCAAGCAGAGTTACATGTGGAGGGTCCAGAAGTGACAATGAAGACCCCCATGGCTTTTGGAAGAGAAGAAAAAGGAGCATGGTGGCTTTCAAAGGAGTATTCAGAATTAACTTTGCTTCAGACATGGAGGGAAATCCAATTGATTTGTGGCTGTTTGCGGTTGTTTGCCTATGTGAAAAAAAGGTTTACCATGAAAGTCGCGCCTTTTATAAAGTAATGTTTAAGATCAACAGAGGAAATAGTTGTGCATTAAAAACGATGTAATTTCAGTTAAGGCAGTTAATTGTTAAAGGCCCCGTTCTAAAGGCCCGGCTCTAAATGCCCGACTCTAAAGGCTTGGCTCTAAAGGCCCGGCTCTAAATGCCTGGCTCTAAAGACCCGGCTCTAAAGGCCCGACTCTAAAGGCCTGGCTCTAGAGGCCTGACTCGGCTCTAAAGGCCTGGCTCTAAAGGCCCAACTCGGCTTTAAAGGCCCGGCTCTAAAGGCCCGACTCGGCTTTAAAGGCCCGGCTGTAAAGGCCTGACTCGGCTCTAAAGGCCCGGCTCTAAAGGCCTGACTCGGCTCTAAAGGCCCGGCTCTAAAGGCCTAGCTCGGCTCTAAAGGCCCAGCTCTAAAGGCCTGGCCAAACAAGAAAGTTGCAGAGCTAAATTTAGTTACACGCCTTTGTGCTACATGGGGTTCTAGAAGCTACTTGCTTGTTGATCAAATATATTTAGTGACAATAACTATAGATGAAATAAGGGTTTTACTTTTGCACATCCACTTGACAATATCATATGTATCATATAGGTTATTTGCATTATATGATTGATTTCATTTACACTGTGTGTATTCACCTATGATCATGTTTTTGTGTTGTTGTGTTTTGTCTCACAAAGGGAATTCAACAGTGTTAGTACAAAATATATCAAAAAGTTGTACGGAAACCTGTTTGCTGTCTTTCTTTAAGCTGGTCTATTCAGTCTTTTCTCTGGTCCCTGGTCTCAGCACTGGCAACATGTTACACATTGTACCACTGCTACCATTCTGTGACAGGCACATCCATATGCTGGATTTTATGCTATATTTATACCTCCTCCACGATGTAACTACACGTCAGGGCTACAGTGTTCATGGACCGCAAGAGTTTTAAGTATCCAATGCTGGTAGAGATTGTTGAGGGAAGACAACATTAAGCAATTTGGAGAAAGGCTCGGTGGTCGTCATCTTGCAAAGCTATTTCTACTGCAACTTGTGCTCACTGCGTTCACTGCTCTGTATCGCAGTGAATCAAAGAACGTAATCACAGTGATTGCACGGAATAGTCTTCTACTCCGTAATGACACAAGGCAAACCTTCAACTAGAGAATGTAAGCATAATTACTATTATTATATTATTGTTATGTGGGGTATATATAATTAAAGCACATACGGCCTGATCATAATAAATCTGTCTAGTGTTAATGTGGTGCTGGCAGTGGGTGAAATCCCTGACCCTAAACTATAGTATATTAAAACTTGACTACTGTAACCCTGGCGTCACGTATAAATCCAGCTATATTCAGTAGCTGCCAGGGTAATGCTTTATATCAAGGTTCCGTGATAGGTAATAAGGCCCTTATAAGTCCTTATAAGATGCTCATTAATATTAATGTGTTAATAAACTATATGTATTATATAGATGTAACAATAGCATTATAAATGTGTTTATTGTTTGATTATAAGACATTTATAAGTACAGTTTATTGACTGGTTAAGAACGTTAATAAAAGCCTCAGGAGTTTCTTATAATTGTTTATAATAGCATTACAAACACATTGAGTTTCACTAACTTACCTAATATAATTAAACCTTTACTAACCTTTTTTGTTGCTTTATTAAGTTAAATACATACTTTATTATGCATTTATTAGCAATTAGCTATGCCCATATGAACAGTTACCTTCGCTTTAATGCAGCTGATCAACAATAGGATGCGATATGTAGATGGGAAATTGTAGTACGTACTGTACACTGTGTTGTAACCACAGACAATTTAAACAGTTCCTTAAGTTGCAAATATTCAGTGTACACGTATTACTCAAAGATTAAACACAGCTGTCCCTTTTTGATATATAAATAATTTATAATTATACCCCCGCAACAACGTAGTCGGGGGTTATAGAGCTCTCCGCGTGTCTGGCCTTCCTTCCGTCCGTCCGTCCGTTTGCGTGTCACAATTTCGTTTCCGGAGCACAATTCGGAAACTATTTAACTTAGGAACTTCGCATTTGGTATGATGGTTGACAGTGTGGTCTAGTTGTGCCTCTTAGGGGTTAGAAGTCCAGGGTGCGCAACATTTTTGAAATTTTGTCCAAAAACTGTGATTCCATTAGTTCCAAAAGGGCAAAACCTTTGGCCCTACTTTAGTAGGGGTCGAGCAGTGAGCAGGGGTATGTGAGCCATGCTTACTTTTGCCTTGTTTGTAAATGAAATAAGTATCTTAAATATGTTATTGCAGTTCTGTCTTGTACTGCCCTATAACATGAATTCTGAACACTCTCAGCCCCACTGTAGCAGCTTCTCCATAGACCGTAGTACAGTGATTGCTTTGGGAGGCAGCCAGCAGATCGTCCCTCCTGCACGACCACCGCACATTCAGGTCCAACAGTGGAATCCCCCTCCTGTGGGACATCATCCTCCAGACAGCAGGTATATCTGCGTATTTGTTGATTTAAATGTTTTGTGTAAGTCTAAGCAGGAACAGTTGCACTAATGTTTTAATGTATATTTTGAATTTGCTGTCATTTGAAACACATGCATGCCTCCTTTCAGTGACCAAGCTGGTGAGGAATTCCTAAGATGCATTGCAGCCAACAAGCCGCTCCCAGACTATCTCAAAGGGAACATGGCATACAACCTGGCTGATGCATTTAAGTCGGCTAATGTCCTGAAAGAAGCCATCAAATCAGTCCCTCAGTTCCAGAAGCATGTGACCAAGAGCAAGAGCCGTAGTCGAAGCCATGGCAAATCTCGAGCTAAGAGCCGTAGTCGAAGCCATGGCAAATCTCGAGCCAAGAGCCGTAGTCGAAGCCATGGCAAATCTCGAGCCAAGAGCCGTGGGCGAAGTAAAAGCCGGCCACCCAGCCGAAGCAGAGGAAGGAGTCATGCTCGTGGCAAAAGCAGGCCGAGAAGCAAAAGCAGGGCGAGGAGCAAAAGCAGGGCTCGCAGTAGGAGTCGTAGCCAGAGCCGAAGCAAGAAGAAGAGTAATGTACGGAGCAAGAGCCGGGTCAGGAGGTCCAAGTCTCGGAGTAGCAGTGGTGAAAAGAGCCATGGCAAAGACAAAAAGAGAAAGAGGAGCCCCAGCCACAGCCACAGCCAGAGCAGCAGTAATAATCTGACAGGGAATAGTCTGTTAGAAGGACTGAAGCTGGTCATGAACAGCAAAGAACTGGAAGAGCGGTTGCCCACCCTCAAAGATGCCATCCTCACTATTCAGGTAGAGCTCATCATTCATTTTCCAAAATGTCTTGTTTCAGTCAGTTATCAGCATAAATACGGGGTATTTTGGGATTAGTCTTTTTCCAACTTCAAAAGCAGTTTCTAGCCACAGGATTTTCTTCAACTACCAGTCTGCCACCATATCATCTCCGCTCAGCCCATTGATGTGTTGGCACCGTAGGTACCTGCTGTGTGTGTAACGTTACAGAGTCGTTTGTGTGGTTGAGATAATCGAGGGCGAGACCGGTGAATATGAAGTTATACCGCAGTATAAATGAGGCCCCTGGTTTTTAGGTAATGTGTAAAAAAGTATAGATTTTGTATGTGATTATAACATTTTAAATTCCTCTAATAATATAAGTTTGGAGAAAAATTAGATATTCCCAGTGGAAATTAGTGCTGATTGTGCTGTACTGCAGTCAGGGTCTGAAATTAGCACCCGCCAAATGCGGGTAAATTGTTGGCATTAACAAATGAAATCATCAGGACACCCGCCACTTTGGCAGGCAGGGAAAACGCTAGTGATGGGAATAGAGAATCGTAGTTGTCCGCTTTCTTGCCATCTCATGGCTCTGTGACTATCGACTCCTCTTATGGATGCTTTCCCGCGCTTCTACTAAACCTGAGGGAACGCACCCTATTTTTTCCCTGATAAAGCTCCACTGTGAACAACAAATCTCTGTTTAAATCATCAGGAGGAGAGTTAGTAAGGTTAGCTTTTAGCAGGAGGTGGGCAGCATAGTTCTGCTTGGATAAATAGCGGAGATACTCACGTTAACGGAGGTGCCATTGAGTTATTGTTATGAGGCGTTCAAAGTATGCTCAGGAAAAAGGACTATTGGCGAAGGTAAATTACAACGTCATCATGATGTGTTTAAATGTAATCTCATAAAATTAAGTTTTTTGCGAGAATGATGTTTTCACATCAATATAAAATAGATATTAAAGAGGGAATTATGACCTGTTTAACTTCCTAAAAAAAAACTATATTTTAGTTGTATTTGCTGCCAACAGAGAGCTCTCACTATGAACAAAGATTTTAGACATACTTTGTAAAACGTAACACTTTGAGTAATTAAATACTTAAAGTATTATCAGCTATCAAATACCTTATGCAAGCACGAGATAAAATACTTAAAATTACAGTTAGTGTGTGGGTTTCATGCGTCTCCTGAGATTCAGATTAGACTTGAATTGATAAAAATAAAACGATTGCATGGATAGAGTTGGCAGTATGTAACCAAGCAAGATAACAAAGTGAAGGAGCTACCATCTGTTAACTGTATGTCATTGTTGTGATCTCTTCTGTACAGGCCTCAGAGTGTGTGCCTGATGAGCACAGACATCAGCAACATGACAGTAAGGAGAATTCAACGTCATTGGAAAATGACAGTATGCTCCTTCCCCACGACCGAGTAGGCAATGACTTCTCTTGGCTCCAGGTGCAAAGTCAGGAGGACTCTGCAGCCCTGAAGGCTGATGAGCTTGAAGATGAAGAGTCGTTTTTATACGGGAATGAAGACACTGGAGGAAAACAAGCCAATAAATCCTCTACCACACTTTTTCCATCATTTTCCCAGACTGAAGAACATGTCAAACTACAGGAAATGGAAAGTTCAGGCAGTCAAAAACATCATCAGAACAAGTCCATATTCAGTAGCTTTGGGGATCCGCTTGACCTGAAGCAACCCCTTCAGATGACTTCCTCAAACTTAGCCCTGACCAATCTGGACAGCAGTGAGTGTGAGAAGATCAAGAACATATTAAAAAGTCTGGGCACAGCAGATGTCAGCGACTTCATGGTTAAGATGCAGGGGCATAAGGAGGGGAAGCAGCTGTCAACGGCACTTCCTGATTCAGACCAAACAGCCGCAGGTTTAGCATTACCAGCACTGAGTAACCCCAACGTACGGCAAGCTCTGGAGTCTCTGCAGTCACTGATCAAAGGTGAGACTCTTGTATTTAATGAAGTCAGCTATAGCTTCTTATATTTACTGACCATGCCTTCACACTGCCACCAGAGTTTTTTATTTTGATTGACTTTTGGTTATGTCGAAAGTTTGGACTGCGTCTGTTAAAGTGGCAATAGAAACATTTTTTGCTTTAAAGGAGCTAAATATGGGATTGGGAGCATTTCTATTGTGTCTCAAAGGCTCTCAACATGACAACGGTGCCAACAGTGCAAACAACGGTGAGAAGTGCTGACAGAGAAAACAGTGTTTACCTGGCGTAGGACTGGAGGGTGGGTGCTACGGTTCCGCCACGACGCCGTCGGTCGGGATGGAGTTATCGGCTTTAACCGCCGTGTGAGAGCAGTGCAGAGCGGCAGCCGGGAGCTAGGCCTGTACGATATGACTGCCATGTGTGATAAGATTGTACTGCGATGACGATATGACTTGCGATAAATAAACAAATATAAGTGTACATATTAACTATACATATACATATATTTTAAATTGGCCAGGCTACATGTTGTTTCTGGAGCAGTAACAGTAATGTTTACAACAGCAAAGTCACCATATAATCTCATTAACATCTCACTGGAAACAGCTGCTTTGTCTCAGCCAACTGATCAGTTTACCAGTAAGATACATGACAAACTAACCTAAACAGTTAGACTACATAACCTACTGCCAGCTTCAGTTTCAGTCTTGTGTAGCTGAGGGTTACGTTGCTCCTATACTTTATGAAGATAATAAATGGTCAACAACAGCGCATCGCCGCTTCACGCCTTCCGTTCCTCCCTCCACAATAAACTCCCCGGACACAAACACTGGAACACGGCTTTCTAGAGGGAACTAAAGACATTCACAACTCAACTAAATAACTTACACATGTTTACAATTAGCTCTTAGCCGCCGAGCTAACGCGCTTGTGTAAACATAGTAGCGGTGGATGAGAGACTGACGATGTTTGTGACAATGACGATGAAATTACGATTTATCGGTCAGCCCTACCGTGAGCTAGTCAGTGGGGCACGCTCACATTCAACAAAAAGCATGCACAGCCAGCCCGTCTATGTCAACATAGCACAGAGAAGTTCTGATTTCAACACACACACAGAGAGAGAGAGAGAGAGAGAGACTTCATTCTCTGCTCAGGTAGACGTTACTCCTCTATATCTTTACCTAGACAATAGTTGTTGACAATATATTAATGCTGATAGCATACACTCAGTTAGACATTACTCCTCTTTATCTTTACATAGACAATAGTTGTTGATGATATATTAATGCTCTGAATATTGAATTTAGCACCTTTAACTTACTGTTATAGCACCATTTCGACCGCAGGAACTTTACCCTGAACTAAGAACCTTGTGAAGAACTCATTGCGTTTCAACTGCAGGGACCAGGGTCTAAATTCAGTTCCGGGGGAATTTTACCCCCCAAAAAAGGGGATGACCTTCGCTGATTGGTCAAACACACACACACACACACACACACACACACACACACACACACAGCGCCGCTGCTTCAACTGTTCCGCTTCATTCATGAAAGGAAGTATCAAGGAAGTACTCTAGTATCGATTTAGGACCATTTAGGATGAGGGGAGAGCATTTCTCTTTGATTGATAACATTAAAAGTGAAGTTAGGCTCTGCTGTCGTCGGCTTCCCGACTCATTTTAAAAATGACAGAGAAAAAGAGAGCGATCACGTAGAAGAGACAGACAGTGCGGCGGTGCAGTGAATGAGAGAAAAAGAGGTTATTTTCTGATTGTTTCACAGCAGTTACATTATAAAGCACAAATAAATAACCATCCAACACTGAACAGATGACTTTGTGGAGACAGACGCTCTTAGTTTTACTTTCCTGTGCTGCAGCAGGCGGACACACTGAACGTCAGGCTGCAGAGTGAGTTTACCGCTGTGACCACCAGCAGCCCTCGTCACATGGCATGTTGCTTTTTATTATGTCAGCCGACTAATTTGCCTAAATTTCTGCAGGTCTTTAGATTGCGGTAGAAACACAGACAACAGTGGGCTGAAGGAACCTTTTAGTGTCTGTACTAAAAACGCAAGGGACTTCTTGGTGGAAACCCAGTTTATGAAGTAAATGTAAATAGAAATAGAATAACAACACCATTGTATTATTATCATTGTTTTTAATCATTACTTTTCAAAAAACAATTGCATTACTGCAGTATCAGACAAGTTACAGTTACTCATTACATACTGTATATACTTACACCTGTTCTTACCGCTGCACCTTTGAGGATAAGGCTGTTTTC
>CAKAOI010034491.1:0-25966 GCA_916701655.1 Sebastiscus albofasciatus | reverse complement strand
TATATATATGCGTAGGCTGTTGGCATTAATATTAACACATACATGGGCATAAATACAGATTAACACATTTGTAATAAGTAGTAGCACATATGTTCTGTTATCTGAAGGAGGTTAAGTAAGCTTGAATTAAGTGGTGAATACGCTACATGTCAAAAGTATGTGGACTTTTGGTTTGAAGCTGTTTTACATGGTTTGGGAAAGGTTTGGATAAAAACATAGAAATGTGTAAATCCACTTGTGTATATCGCCTCCTGCATCATTTTTCAAAGCCGGATGTTTTCCTGTCCAATGTCTCTCTGAGCTGTATGTCAGAGACCAATGCTAGGAAGTAGAAGGTACCTGTGCCATGTGACCACGGGGTCTGGAGATCCGGAGGTCATGCAGGTAAAGGTGACTGATTCCTGGTAGTCGGCCGTGGCATTGAAGGACTGCTGGAACACTGACAACACCGGAGGGACTGCGGACACAAACACAGAGCAGAAAATAACACAAGTCATCAGTTATTAGACCCTGAGAGTTAATAGGATGAATCACTGAAAGCCAAAATCTATACTATATTCTAAAAGTATTTTCAGTCTCTATTGAGCCAAATGATGCAGGCTAACACTTTCAAATGGATTAAATTGGCCTTTGCGAGTGGCCTGTAAGCACTCAGTGAAAATGCTACTTCTGTTGGTAATCCCATGGGGATTTCAAATAACATTTTGACCCAGCTTTGGTAAAAACACAAAGGAGCTGAACACAGCGATGTGAAACCATAATACTATTGTCTGATTCAGAAATGCTCAGCCTAAATCCACAGAAAACAATGGCAAGAGAGAGAATGTGTTTCGACATCAAAAAACAACTGTACCATCTATGAATAACAGCGCTTCTCTTTTGTGAATAAACTATTCAGTCGCTGTCAAGTGCTCCAGCTTCAGCCATTGTTTGTCTTGTCAAGCCAATTTCTGCTGAGTCAAAATTAGAAGTGCTTCACCGCTGGGATTTTGAGGTTTGCGGTTTGAAAGACATGCAAACACAAACTGGGAAAGCTTGTGCTCTCTCAGGTATGTGATATAAGTACTGTACTGTATCAAATTCTACTAAATATTTGTTCAAGGACGCACTATTTTTTCACACATGTTCTTGAGCCATGAGGATAAATAGTGTACTTTTGATAATAATGTTGGATCTTTTTTGTGCTTAAAGGGATAGTTTGGGTGTTTTGAAGGGGGGTTGCATGAGGAACTTATCCATAGCTAGTGTATTGTCGACAGTAGATGACGGTCGGCATGCCCCCAGTTTGGAGAAGCAGATGTTTTTAATGGGGAACTGAAGCCGTAATCATTGCTCTTGCGAAAGCCACCAGACTCCATTGAAAAAAACCCAATAATTTTATCTCCCGGAACACAGGAGTTGCTGGTCTACCGCTGCCTCGATCGGTTAGTTGGGTTTAGTTCTGATTCACCAAAGTCACACAATAACAAAAAAATTACTTGTTTTTTCAATTGAGCCTGGTGGCTTCGGCGAGAGCATAGATGGATAGAACTGCTTCAGTTCCCCGTTGGAAAGGGCTGTCTGACGGCAAGCTGAGGCTGTGAAAATATTCTAAATACTGAAGAACTGAAGCCGTTATATCGCTCTCTTCAAAGCCACCAAACTCCTTTCATGAAAATAGTAATTTTACTTCGCAGAACACAGGAGTTGCTGATCTACCGCTGCCTCGATCGGTTAGTTTGTTTGTGTTAGATTGGATTTGGATTCACCACAGTCACACAATAACACTAACCAACTAACCGATCGAGGCAGCGGTAGACCAGCAACTCCCGTGTTCTGCGAAGTAAAATCACAGTGTTTTTTTCAATGGAATCTTATGGCTTGGCGGGAGAATAGATGGATATCACAGCTTCAGTTCCCCGTTGGAAACGTCTGTCTCACGGCAAGGTAAAGCGATGAAAATATTGTTAATATAGCGTAAACTTAAACTGATATTGATTCTAGTACATTGCTTTGCTCCCGTGCTGGCTATGGATAAGTATTACATACAACCCCACTTCAAAACACCCAAACTATCCCTTTAAATGTGGTGGTAAATTGGTCAAAACCTTTCCATGCAGCGCATACAGTCTATATATAAATATAGCAGGTCTTACTAATCTCTTACAAGCAGCAGAATTGATAAACAGCAGAAGTCTTGATGACTTTATCAAGCGTATATGGTTGAGCGGCGGCACAAACACGCAGCGTGTCCCTGCCATCCAATCAGTTGAGGACTGTCATGTTGTCATTCAGGAGAAGGAAAGCAGAGGGAGAGCAGGCCTCGGCCTTTTCTCCGTTTGCCTTTGCAGTGACAAGGGAATGACAGCTTTATGGCACCAGCATTTTTTATCAGGCGTCTCAGTCCATTTCTCAAGCCTGTACTTATGCTGTACTCCTACTCCCACTATAACTGCTCAGCCGTGGCTCCGTCCAATCCCAGGGAGGGCACGATTACGCATGTTTGGAGCAGCTTATTCCCTCAGTTTGCTTCCATTGGGCCGGTGAGGACAATGACACGCAAATAAGTGTTTGGACAGGGCAACAAAAGAATAGTTTGGTCCAATCTTACACTTCTAATGTAGGGGGTATATGTAATCCATGCATTATCTGTAACCGCTTATCCTATTCAGGGTAGCGGGGGGAGGTGGGGGCTGGAGCCGATCCCAGTTGACATTGGGCGAAGGCGTGGTACACCCTGACACACAGAGACAGACAACAATTCACGCTCACATACAGGCAATTTAGAGTCAACAATGAAGCTAACCTGCATGTCTTTGGACTGTGGGAAGAAACCGGAGCACCCGGAGTAAACCCATGCTGCACCAATGTGCAGCCCAGTATATGTAATATTTTATGGATGTATATTGTGGTATCCATACTTTTGTCACAACGATGCAAAAATCACAAACTCTGTTGCACGTCATTCCCCATCTCTCTCTATTGTCAAAATCTCTAATAAAAAAATCTGTAAATCTGTTCGGCCTCATTGTTAATAAAATAAATATATATATATCTTCCCCGCATGTTGAAAGGTCATCTAATTCCTCATCTTCCTTCTATTGTTAGCGAGTAAGCTACAGAAGACCTCTTCCTTGCAAAGGAAAAACAAGCAGATCATTTGCATAATGAGATCTGATTAACATGTGGGCAGAATCGAGATAATGAGAACGATTATTAAAGCCAGGTGTGGATGCAAAAGCCTGTGATCAGATGTTATTAACCAGATAATGTATCTAGATACGATCACCAAACGTAAATGAGGTCTAAACTCATAGATAGTGTAATTACTCATCTCACCTCTATAATGTCACAACAGGTTAACAAAAATCGCTGCAATACACAAGTATGAGGCGTATACTGCACCTGCTGTTTACAATGACTGGTTTGCTTTTTAATTACTGTATTGGTTTTAACCAAAGACCTGTTGGTGCAATCAAACTCTCATTCAAACAACCAGAAAAAAACACTACATACTCAGTTCGACAGCAACTTTGCATCAGTTTTACTTACAATTCAGCTAATTGATCTGAATGAAGATCAACAAAAAATCAGCACAACCCACACAAAGAGCTGTTAGCATGAAAACGAAGGGGGGATCACTTGTAAAAACATCTTGACTGTTCAGTCTGTGGCTACTCTCATCCTGCGAATAAAAACCAGATGTTTGCACTTGTGTTGAATATGTGTTATTACAACTGGCAGCTGCACGGTGATATTATTTCAGCACCATTTGTTTTCCTCCGATCAAAGAAAAAAAGGCATTAAAGGTGTCACTTTGTGGAGAAACAAAGCTGAATTGTTTTATATTCCCAAACTGTAATTTGGTGAAGGTTAACGAAGTGAATTTGTTCTCCAAGCGATGACATCTGGAGGACACGTATTCACGTAGATCTAAGAACAACACACAAATATGGCTTCAAATCTCATTAAAATGTGATGAAACACAGTTGTGAATGTTGGTTTTACATACTTGGGATAATGAACGGGGAATTCTAATCAAAACAAAGCATCGTCGCAGATACCTAATGAACCAAACACTGCGGTGTACTGTAGTCTTTCTTAAAAGATCAATTACACTAACGACACCAGTGTGTATTACTGTATAAATGGAAAACTCTTCACGGTACATCTAAACTCCACAGCGTCTGATCTATCTGCCGTCTCCTGGTGTCTATTTATCATTTAGTTATTGCCATGTACAAAATAATGTCTTTCTTGTGTACCGGAACTTCTCACAGGCTGCCGATACTCTCCTCTGCCCTCTCCATATCAGGTTCTCTGGGAGATTCATAATGGCAATTCGGCAGCGAAAGCGTATTTGCGTCGCGCCTCATAACACCTCTTCCTAACTGGATGCGATGCGAACGAGCGGACATCAGATTGTTTCAGTTTTTCCCAATGAAGATGTTCTAACCCTCTCCGAGTGTCAGCGAAACAGGCTGAGCGACATGTTGCTTGTTTGAAGAAACACTCGCACTGGCTCTATTTATGCAAAGTCAAAATCCACGCTGGGCTGCACGGTGGTTAGCACTGTCGCCTCACAGGAAGAGGGTCGCGTGGGTTTTCTCCAGGTGCTCAGGTTTCCCCCCACAGTCCAAAAACATGCAGGTTAGGTTCATTGTTGACTCTAAATTGCCCGTAGGTGTGAATGTGAGCATAAATTGTTGTCTGTCTCTGAAGAGGATAAGCAGTTACGAATAATGAATGAATGTTAATGTCCTTTTTGTAAAATAATTACCGTCTTAACATTTTTGAACAACTATAATTAATGACATTATTTGAATGATTTCTCAATCTGCTCCTCTGATTTATAGAATCTGATTTTACAGGACAAACATTTCCATAAGAATTGAATGTTCAGACGAAGGCTGTGATAAATAATATAAATAATGATTTAATTAGTAATAATAATCGTTCAAAATGATGAAAAATATGGCATAGTTTTAAGTCAAAAACCTTCAAATTTTCTAGAGGGAGGACCCAAATCGATTTGTTTCCACTTCAAGCACTGCACACACATGTACAGAGGCATCAAGGTGCGTAAAGCTTTTCAGGGATAAAAACGGCCTAAGCAATAATCAAACACTATGAGTCCTTTCCAATAGTCCTGACTCGGCGAGTGAGAGGAGCAAGCATCTGCCTGACATGATAACCATTGATTTCCGTGCCAATAGATCTCCATTCTCCAGTGTCTCTCTCTTCCTATGCAACGCACTCCCACATCAGTGAGGCTTGTTGAAACAGCCCCGTTAATGAGACACACTGCCGAGCAGAAAGACTTCAAAAGAGCAAATCAGCAACAGGGTTTAAGCGTCCAAAAAAGAATCTGGCAAGCTTTTTTTTACGAATTCTTCATGTATTAGTCATATTCTTGAAACTTCAGAGGCTCGGCGGAGATAAATGTGAGGTTTACAGACATCCCCACAAGCATGAGCGTACACCGCAAACATATTTCTCATTCTGACCGATTTACATGCTTCCATGAGGAGCTAGAGGACGTGTTTTCTGTTAAGTGCTAATGCGCTCAATGAACTGAGGATCACCCATGTTTAGAAGTCGTGAAATGTTCTGGGTAAATGTCATATTGCACCTACTAGAGTGAATGTTTGAGACGAGACCTTTGCAGCAGTGCTTATTAGGGTTTGTTTTGCCTTCTAGATTAGCATACAAGCTGGAATTAAACCAGCCCCGAGACATAATTGGGAATGTAACATGTGTATAACCCAGCGGTTATGATTGATGTCCCTGCAAAATAATGTAAGAAATCTTGAAGGACACAGCCGGTAGTTTCAGCTGACAGCTGAAAACGGGGAAAATAGCGGGTCTAGTGTGTGAGTGAGTGAACCGACAATTAAGTGGATGTGTCTTGGAAGGGTAGAGGGGGAAATCAGGAAGTTATTTGCATTTTGCATCACCATCAGTTGCCATAGAAACAAACCATGACTGCTGTGGCTATCAGGGTCATCAAAATGAAGAGTGGAGGGATATTTGATACTGATTAAGGGAGAATGTTACTGTAGGGAGCACAGCAGAGAAGTGGGCAGATGCTAGACACAGATATGAGTTATACTCTTGACTTGCTTAATAATCAATCCAAAGTGATTTGCATTAAAGCAATACTTTGATGTCATTTTACGGGGCCAGACTATTTCTTGGCCGGTACCAACTGCTAACTAGTACTGGAAAAGAAATAGTCCAGCACTTAACCCCCTGTAAAAACACAAAATGGGTTAGAAGGGGCCTGCTATACCTACTAGTAGGTTCAGAAGGCTTCTTATCATCTATTCACATGGTTGATCATCGATACGAATACGATAAAATAGTACCTCCAGTAGCCGTAGTGTAAAGAGCATAGACTGTATATAAAGATGGACGACGCGTCTCCACTTCCTCCCACTGTACAGAACTCAAGCCAAAATATCCTGGATACAGGAGCTGCCATCTTGAGATTTTGACGTCATTTGGAGCCAGAGTCTGCACAGTAGTGATCGGGCCTGGAGCTGCGGTATCGAGGTCTTACTTATCAGAAAAATGAACACTTGAACATACATCAGCGTGATAAGAACTACCTAAAACCACAGAAACCATCTTTGGGAAAAATGAATTTGACGTACTTCTTTTTAGTTTATCCCATCGAACAAAGGACTTTCACCCAGGAGGCCGCTGTCGATGACTTATTTTACGTTACAGAACTTACATAACAAATGTACTTATTTTTCCCCAATCGTTTCCTAACATTAAGTTTCCCTTTCACAACGTGGTAGGTGCAGTTTGGCCCATGTGAAGCATTACAATGGTAGTGATAACGGCTGATAACACTCATTCAATCGGGAGATAACATTTGAAATGGATGTTGTTTTTACATATCAAACTAACGAGATATAATGTGTTCAAAAATGAGGTTTCCCCCTATTTCTAGTCTTTATGCTAAGCTAACCTAAACTGCTGCCTTAATGACCTTCTCTAACTCTAACTCATGGCAATAAAACATATTTCCAAAAAAGTAAAACTATTCCTTTAAGTGAGCGAGCAAGCCAGGTTGTTTAATTCATGGACATTTATGTTTGCTAGTGTGGCATATATGACTCTATCTGATGTGCATACCACACATGGGATGAAAAATGAGTTTGTCTATCTATAATATGTCTTATTTCATGGGATTCCCCTCAACGTTCAGGGATGAAAAATGGCCGCATGTCATGGCAGGAAGGACAAATATGTCCATGATAAAGTAATGGTGTCACAGCGAGGGAGAGCCAGGAACGCAGACTGTTGTGATATTGCTCTGTAATTTTAAAAGCTTATTGAAAGCATACAAAGCAAAATTCATTTGTCTGTAACCACTTATCCTATTCAGAGTCTCGGGGGGGATAGACAACCATTCACATTCATCACACCTACGGGCAATTTAGAGTCAACAATTAACCTAACCTGCATGTCCTTTGGACTGTGGGGGAAACCGGAGCACCCGGAGAAACCCACGCTAACACGGGGAGAACATGCAGACTCCCCAAGCCATTACATACAGTAATTATATCAATGTTTCACCACAGTTACCATAATTGGAAATCTCTTATTCCTCTACATTGTGTTCACGTACTGTGGGTGGTAGGCTTACACAACTCCCCTATGCTAACTTTTGAGGTCACTTCCTGAAATGTTCGGCGTCCTTTCAGAGCCTGTTTTGCCCTCAGGTTGATTAGCCATTCAGTGGGTGGCCCTCTTCCTCGATACGCCATCATCCTCATCTACGGCTCGCTTTGATGATACACTGGAGACTGGGAGCTGCGGCGGGTCAGCGGAGCTTCATTCGCTGCATGCTTATGGGCAAGAAAACCACTCTTTTATCAACCGAGCCGTGAATATTTATGACTTCACATGAGGGGGGGGAAAGTATACAGTACGCTATTTCAGCCCTGCTTTCAGACAAAATATTGTTCTGCATGACTGGTTAAAGCAGCGTCCGTTAACACATTGCTGAAGTACTCTTCTGACACGCCGTGTCAAAAGAGCAGCATGATATCTCATTGCTACAAGCTAAATATACTCTGTGTAACGCACGACTTGGAGGTGGTGCTCAAGTTCAGTCGTAGTTTACAATAAAAAAGAGTCACAATCAACTCGGCTGGTAGTTGCAGCAAACAATTCACAATCATATTGAAGCGTTATGCAGGGATTTTGAACAAATGATCCAATCTTTAACTTGTGAATGAAAGAAATCATCAACGCTATTGTCAGACGCAACATGTTTTCTTGCTGGTCAACGAGAGGCTGAATCATTGACACATATGAGACCTCACACGTTCACCCTTCACACCCGGCTGAAAACTTTTCAATTGTCTCACTTTTCCTTTACAGCGTCATTCAACGAGACTTTTCTGCTAATTGAGTCCTTAAAATAAAGTTGGCAAAGTGCTCTGAGGTTGACCTAAGGGCTTTTCAGACATGGAACACTGCTGGCCTCATCCAGTTGTTAAATAAATAGTCTTTTGTTATCCAGACATAGGTGTCAGTTACGTAAATGTACCTCATATTTAACCCCTATTTGCCTGCTTGCGTAAAGGATTTTGCTTCATATAGAACTTTGCTTCTGGATTTAAATAAAACATTTAGAGGGAATGTTGACGAGTAACCTGACCCTGTCAGATGGTTCGTTTCCGTCATTGGAAACTGTTAGGAAATAGGGCAGGCAATTTCAAAAAAATACTTGGCAGGTGATTTGATGAATCATCTGTCAATCAAACAAAAGCACAACAAACAGTGAAAACATCGTCGTACGTTACACGTTCAGTGCCGTTCTTTGCTCTTCTTTCAATGCAAAAATGCAATGCAAAGCAATACTCCCCTGTTCTGACAGCTATTGCAGCGTCTACTGTACGCTAACCTCTTCAGGAGCCGCCATTGTTGTTGTGGAATGAGCAGCTCCCTCTCTGTGTCGTCTCACCGGGTCTCACCACTTAAGCCACGTCTGTAGCAATTCTCACGTGATCTCATGACATCGCGAGAATCCAGCTGCAAGGTTAGTTGGCTAGTGCTCTTACAGCAAAGAGACGGACAATGTGTTTAATAAAGAATGTCCTCACAAGAGGAGTCCTACACTTACGCTTCAAACATACGCTAAATTATGGCGAGGACAAACTGGCATGACCATTTCCAAAGGCTGTCCCTTGACCTCTGACCTCCAGATATGTGAATGTAAATGGGTTCTCTGGGTACCCACGAGTCTCCCCTTTACAGACATGCCCACTTTATGATAATCACATGCAGTTTGGGGCAAGTCATAGTCAAGTCACCACACTGACAGCTGTTGAGTTTGCCATGTTATGATTTGAGCATATTTTTGATGCTAAATACAGTACCTGTGAGGGTTTTTGGACAATATTTGTCATTGATTTGTGATGGTAATTGATTTCCAATAATAAATATATAGATACATTAGCATCCTATGTTGAGGAGTATGAAATACTTCCCTTTAAGGTACATTTTGAATAGATAAATCGCGATTCAATATTTGAATCGATTGAGAGCCTGACTATGAACCAATACAACAAAGCAAATTCCTTGGGGATAAACCAGATTCAGATTCTAGTTGGGCTACTGAAGCAGCAAAAGAAAAAAGAAATGGCAGTTCAAAAAGCAGTCCAGGAGGCTTTGTGCAGATTCAGCGTCCTCCCTGTTGGCTGTCACCTGTTCTGTATGGACAAGAATCCATGTCCATTCCTGACTCTGGCACAAAAGAGAGCTTTTAAGTGCTCACTGTTGGACCTCAGGAGACGAGGTGGAGCCGGAGGAAGCCCTCGGTTTAAACCTCATCCTTTCTTCTCTCTTCTTCCTCCAGCGGTCTTCAGACATTGAAAGACTGTTTCTGGCTGTTTGTTTATCTTACCTCACTGGTTTATCCCCAGGCACCACAACAGAAAACAGCTCACCATCCGCGGCTGATTGATAAAACATGTAGTGCAGTCTGTTGCACTCATTGATATACCTGAGCCTCCTAGCAATCTACTCTATCTGCTTGTGTTTCCGGGGCCTCTATGTTGTTGGACCAGTCCAGGTTGTTGTTGATATTCTCTGGTAAACCTGCTGGCTTCCTGTTCCTTTGGAAATCTTCTGCTAAGATGGCTATTCTTGCACTCACAATTGCAACCCACAGAAGGGGAATAATCCTGGCGAATACTCCAAGTGACATGCCCCATAAATATAAAGGCAGTGGAAAAGGGAGAGAACAATGATACTCCCTTTTTCCAGACCTACAAAAATAGGTCTTCAGAGTAAGAAGAGATTTACACGTCTAGCTTCAGGGCAGGAAACGGAAATGAACATCACAGGCCTCGGTGCATGGAAAACAACTCCTAGAGGGGCTGCTGCTGTACAAGAAGCACAAACCTGGATGCAAGCTCATATCATTGGCATTTGAGTCTATCTCTGGCAACAATTCAGACCAGCTCTGGATAGCTAAAAGAGTCTCTGAACCATGGGACGACTGCTGACCTTGGAGCAAACGGCGGTTTGACATCGTAGAACAACAAACTTGCAAGTTTGGTTGTTCGAAAGGTGATAAAAGTACTACAAATTCAACAACAACAAGTTGTAACTGCACAATTTGCACATCCAGCCAACACAGAGTGATATTAGCATTCATTTGGAGGTATGCTTCAAGCGACATGATGAAATACAAATAATTCTGGAAACGATGCTGATGAGAGTGATCCAAAACTTTAAAAGCTGCAGGTCATAAAACCAAAACAATGAGCTGAAAGACACTCAAACTCTACTTAGAGCTGAGGGGAACTGATATTTGTCTGTGGGTCCATCACAATGACCGATCTCTTTCACATTACACATATTCATTTGAATAATTGTTGATATAAAAAAAAATATTATAGCAGCTTTAAAGGTGCTATATATATATATATATATATATATATATATATTTAAAGTGGCAGTAGGCAGTATATTTTTGGCATCATTGGGCAAAAATTCCATAATAACCTTTCAGCATATTATAATTCAAGTGTCCTGAGAGATAACTAGACTTCTGCTCCTCCTCATGGCTCTGTTTTCAGGCTTTAGAACATCTAGCCCATGACGGCAAGACTTTGACCAATCACAGGTCATTTCATTGAGAAAGCGTTCCTATTGGCTGTGCTCTGGTCATGTGACCGGAACTTGGCATTCCTTCAACAGATTTCACAATGGCGGCGGCGTCACAAACTTTCTCATTTTCCAGCTGAACCGTGCTACAAGCTGATTCTGAGAACATCTGAGGAGAGAAATAGACATTAACGTAACAGAATATTGATTCATATTTGATCAGCGCTGCCTAGTTTGACCGTTTGATCAGAGTTTGCGAATGATTGACAGCTGGCTCTCATAGACAGCAGATGGATATATTATATATGTATATAGTATATATATATAAATAACTTTTTAAAATCAGATTTGCTCCAATCTCGCCTAACTCAGCTTTAAGTAAAAATAATTTTAAAAACATGAGAGAAGGACAGCTTTAAAAGCACATAAAGTGCATGTACTGCTGTAGATAGATGTCCCCTAGACAAACTCATTAGTTATATAAAGTTTTCTCTAACTACTTTTTCTACAAATCAGATTTGGTCTCCTTCAGGCTCAACTCTCTAAATGTGAGAGTCTTTAGGGATCAACTCCGATGAGTGTCCTTGAGGCGAAGTGAAGTTCACTTAACTGTCTCCCTCGTAGAGCGTGCTCTTCTCAGGACACTCAGCAAAGCGCTCCGCAGACCCGTCCCGTCTTAGCACCACATGGCAAGTGTCGTGTCGCTGCAATAATAGGTCGCGGCTCATTGAGCAGGCTTATTGGATCTTCCTCAGAAGTGAGGTAAGTGGTGTGCTAAATTGAATGCAATTCATAGTTTTTGGGCGGAGGGCCGCTCTGCTATTACATTAGGTGGGAGAGAATTACATAGGCAGAGACAATATTGCAGCTGTTCAACCGTTACACGACGCTCGTGGCCTGAGTGAAATCACATTTCAATCACCTCGGCAGTCTCAGGTGACTCGCTGTAAATGAGGACAAATGAGGAAATTAAAATGACATCCTTCGATTTTTTGGCCCACGGAGCCCAAAGACGCCGCTAATTGAAATTTTCAATCACACTAAAGAAGAAGGAGAATTAAAAGATATCGGCGCGAGTGGAGCTGAATCTGTCAGAGCTGACAACTCTGTCCTGATACAACAAATGAGGGCATTCAACCTGAATTCCCAGCTCGGTTCCTGCACATCAAAATCATTGACTTGACTCTGCAGATGATCAAAACACTGTAAACAAGCTCTGCGATGTGTCATGTTGTAGTAGTCTAGTAACAGGCTCCACAACACTTACATGAGGTCTGTTATTATACTTTTAACCTTGGGCATCTGCAGACTTGAATGCCTCTTAGGAGGTGTTCATTTATGGAAACAAGAAAACTAAAGGAAACTCAGTCCCTAATGCATGTTAATCTGTTGACACTGTGTGAAGAGGAGCATGTGTCTGTATTATGCATTGCTAAATGGCTGCAAATCACTGAGGAAAAGGTGTATTGACACCAAACTTCACATGGAGCTCCAAAACACCTAATTACAACTTTTCACATTGAAAAAAACAAAATTCCCTGGTTGACTATGGAGTTATATAACTATAAAGCAAGGAATCTCTGTCTGTCTGTCTGTGTGTCCTTCATATATCTCGAGAACCGCTCATCCGATCTTCTTCACACTTGGCGGGTGTATTGCAGGGGACCCAAGGGAGTGCTGTTTTGAATTTGGTGCAATTTGGGTAATATTAATAAACTCTGCAGACTCAAGATTTGTCAAGTATTTAATACTGTCATATTACATATCTTGAAGTCAGAGGTCAAGGGATCCCTTTGAAAATAGTTTGGAATGTTATTTAGCCTCCTTCGCGACAAGCTAGTATGATTCCTTAGGTTTTCTGTTTTCTATGATGCCAGTATCGTCACTCTAGCTTTATAACTGAGCCAGCTACAACCTCCGAAACATCGATTGTGTTAAAGAAATTAGTGGTGTTAAAACGAATTTGCGTTAACGCGTTATTATCGCGTCAACTTTGACAGATCTAATTGTGGCGTTATCCAGCATCCATGTAGCATTAGCAGGCTATATCCAAGATCTAGCAGCAAAAGTGAACTACAGTAATGACCCGCGGCCTGCCCGCTGCAGATGACATGCCGGACTGCGTCCACAGAGCCCTGAACTAAAGTTTATGGACGTGACGCATGTCAAAATTGCAGCAAATTCAAAAAAGCACTCCCTTGGGTCCACAGCAATACACCCGCCAAGTGTGGAGTAGATCCGATGAGCAGTTCTCGAGATATGCAAAAGACACACAGGCAGAGATTTCTCTCTTTATAGCGAGACTCGTGGGTACCCATAGAACCCATTTTCATTCACATATCTTGAGGTCAGAGGTCAAGGGATCCCTGTGAAAATGGCCATGCCAGTTTTTCTGTCGCCAAAATTTAGCGTAATTTTGGAGCGTTATTTACCATCGCTCGCGACAAGCAAACAGGACATGGTACCAATGGTTTCATTAGGTTTTCTAGCTGCATATGATGCCAGTACACCAGTTCACTGTAGCTCTAAAACTGAACCTGCTACAACATCTGAAAACAGTAAAATTGGTCGGTTTTAATTCTTTTAAAAAATCTGTCTTCATCCATCCATCCATTATCTGTAACCGCTTATCCTATTCAGGGTCGCGGGCGGGGCTGGAGCCGATCCCAGCTGACATTTGGAGAAGGCGGGGTCCACCCTGGACAGGTTGCCAGACTATCACAGGGCTGACACATAGAGACAGACAACCATTCATGCTCACATTCACACCTACGGGACACCTGCAGGTCTTTGTACTGCTGGGGGAAACCGGAGCACCTGGAGTAAACCCACGCTAACACGGGGAGAATATGCAAACTCACACGCATGGATATACGATTCTAAATAGTTGAGAGTCCTTTTCAAGCACTGTGTGGTTGTACAACTGTCAGTCATCGCAATTCTTCAAATACAGCAATGACTCAAAATGTAACTCACCGTTGACGACCACAGCGATGTCCACAAAATCGATCTCGCCACGGGCCTCCACGCTGGCCTCGCAGCGGTACACGCCCTCGTCAAGCTTGGTCACCTGATGGACCTGGAGGTTGTTGTTTGGCAGCACCTGGAACCTGCCTTCACAGCACGGGCGATGAGGAAGAAGAGGAAGAGGACAGACAGGAAGAGAGAGAGAGAGAGGGAAGAGGAAAAAGAACAACAGCGTATGATAGAGAGAGAGAGAGAGAGAGAGAGAGGCGAGATAAGAGAGTTAGGAAAACAGCAGGAGAAAATTGCCATCTCCACTCTTCAGCAGTTAGACTGTCAATCTTCACTTCAGCACATTTACCTGATAAAGTCCACACAGATAAACACTCGCGCAATTACAGTCCCAAACACTCCCTCCCATTGAGATTGGCCAGGAGTGATGAGGCCTCTATCTCATTTCTCTCACGCTAAGATATTTATAACCATGCATCGTGATTAGAGCCGAATGATTAACAAAAAAACCCTTCTTCTGCATGTTTCATCATCACCGTGGCACTGTAGATTTGAATTTCAATTAAAAAACGTGACAGATCCGAGGGGTCACTCTTTCTAATCAGTGCTCGGGCGTGCATTTTGTCTGGATGGAGGATGGGGAGGTGGTGGAGAGAGTTGTAAATCAGGGCGGAGGAGAAGAGGAAATAATGAGACTACTGGTTCCCTCTATCAGAAAATAATATAGCAGACAGTTAATCTGTCCTCCGAGTGCTTCTCTACCTCTATGTGTCCTTTTTAGCAAAAGAGAAGAGCTTAAAAAATGATATAGCCTTAAATCAAATGGGACAGAATATGATTGACAACATGATTGTGTATTGAGTATGAATACACCCTAG
The DNA here is from genome assembly GCA_916701655.1 of Sebastiscus albofasciatus. Lineage (NCBI taxonomy): Eukaryota > Metazoa > Chordata > Actinopteri > Perciformes > Sebastidae > Sebastiscus > Sebastiscus albofasciatus. The sequence continues at coordinate 10,997 of CAKAOI010034491.1, read as the reverse complement.
AAATAGCTCTTTTCAGGGTGCTGGTTTGCATTGCATCTCATGGGAAGCACCGTCCAACCGCTCTATAATCCATTCTCTCAGTCGCTTGTTAACATGGTTTCTGTCCAAGTTATACGCCTCCTCCAGGGCTGATGGGATTTCTATTTATAGAATTTGATATCCTTGTCTTATTGTGAAGCCGCACAAAAGAAGGGGAATAGCATTTCCTCGAGAATGGTATTTTTGGCACATTAGCGAGTCTTTTCATTGAGAGAGACAAATGGGCACATCGGGACTCATGAGCATTTTCCCTCTCAATAATCAAGTGTGTTTGGCAGGTTTTACATTCAAATTGTAATCCTTTGGAGATTGCTGCTTACTTGCAACTTCTATTACCATCATAATCCACTATTGGAATAATCAAGATCAGTTACACAGTTTGATCATGCGGAACTTGATACGTGCCCTACTAATTATATCACAAATGTTACTCTTTAAAGCTCTGGAAATTGGATTCCCAGTCTTATCTTTTTCTGGATAACAATAAATATTCATGACTAAATAAACAACCTTAAAGGGCGGGTCCATCTGCATTCTGTTCTGTTTTTTTTCAAATGGAAACGCCCACTCGTAGGTTACCAAAGTAAGCTAATCAAAAAGGTTATGAATAATGTGAACGCTAGCACTAGCTAAGCCAATGTTAGCTGTGCTAAGTTTGGAAATAACTGAAAGGGTTAGTACAGATTTTTTGCAGTGGGGTTGTATGTACACTCCCGTGTTCTGCAAGGTAAAATGACTGTTTTTGTGAATGGAGTCTGGCGGCTTTGAAGAAAGTGATATAATGGCGTCAACATCAGTTTAAGTGTACGCTATATTTAGAATACTTTCACCGCTTTACCTTGCCGTCAAACAACCATTTCCGACGAGGGACTGAAGTCGTTATATCGCTGTCTTCAAAGTCACCAGACTCCATTCACAAAAACAGTAATTTAACCTTGCACGACATTGAGAGTTGCTGGTCTACCGCTGCATCCATCGGTTAGTTTGTTTGTGTTATTTTGTGACTTTCGGATCTGAACTAACGTGGCGTCCACAGCTTCCCTACCGGTACTCCTGTCTGCTTCTCCAAACTGGGAGCATGCCGATCGCCATCTAAGTTACTGTAGATAATACGCTGACTATGGAAAGCTGCGTCAGGTCACGTGGGAAAACGTTTTTAAAAGGGCTTGGGAAAATATCATTTTGACGTTAAAATATGCGTAATTCGACCTTAATTTGAATGTTTGGATTTGAATACATAAGGAGCACCACTGGGAAGCTACAGAATGATATAAAAGAATGTAATAATAATAATAATAATGGACCCGCCTTTTAAAAAACCCCAGAAATGTTCTATTATTTATGAAGATTAAAACACTCAATAACTCTAATCTGCTTCATCAGGTTAGGACAACACAAATACACAAATCTCTGAAGTGAAATAACACAAAGTACTTCATCTTTGGCAGTTGTTCTTCATTAAAAGCAAATAATTATAAAATAAAATATAATTCCCACCCAAACACCATCTATCCATCCATTTTCTAAACAATGATTCCCATTAAGGCCTTTTGTCTTAAAGGTACCATGTGGAGCAAACAAACTAAATTATGTTGAAAATGCATTGTTTGTTTGTATCCTTGAGGCCCACTAAAGTATATCCTTCCTCATAAAACATTTACAAAGCTGTTTTTTTAAAGACTTTGAAACCTACATTTATGTTTGTCTTCGTCTTCACTGCCTTTGTTGGCACACTGCTACATTTCCTGGCACGTTAACATGACACAAAAGCATCGGCATGTGCACAAAACAGGGACTTTAAAAACTCCACAGGGTACCTTTAATTTGGTAATAGTTGCCCTACTTAGTAAATAATTGTATTCTAAAAGTCATTCTTCTTCATTTTCACCAAATTATTTTCTACCCTGATAATCCAACTTCTATCCATTTAAACCAAATTTAAACCACATCGGGGTCATGTGGCCTTTTGAACATGATTCTATTTTATATAAAGTGAAAGAAAGAAAAGAGTAACAGTAGTATAATCAAGATCTCATTGTGAAAGAAGGTCATGAAAACTTACTGTGGTTCTCCTCCGTGATCTCTTTGTCCTGGTAGTACCACACCACCACGGGCACCGGCGAGCTAATGACATCGCAGACCACCTCCGCCGTCTCGCCGTGGCGGAACTCCTGCGGTGACTGAACATCCCGAAACGTCAGCCGCTCTGAGAGATCAAACAAGATGGAGATGGAACAGCTTTTTTTTTTTTTTCTTCTTCTTCTGCGAGCATTCAGAGCAATTTATTGCAGGTCTGAACATCAAAAGGAAAATAAGAAAAAGAGTGCTGTGCTTTTAACTAGGACTGTTTGGACTGAATCTGGGGTTAGGGGTTCGGAGAAGCTGCTTTAAAATAAATTTCCTTCCAATTTTCTTGTCTGGGTTGCATCCCGTAAATTGAGTGTTTGCCTTTTCGGGTAGTTTTTATAACGCAGGGGGAAGTGTTGGGATGGCCTCTATTTGGAAGCATGTGTGGCTGTCCACGTTGCCTGCAAAAATAAAAAAAAAATAAGAAAGAAATCACATTTTTTCCCTTGCATGGAATTAATTATATGTTTTCTTCAAGGCATTTGTCCTTGTGCCATATAAATATGGCTATTTCCCCCTAAAAATATAAGTTTATTGTATCAATTTTCAGTATGTACCGTTTCCTAGTGGTAGTAACTCGCCTGTGGGTGGTCGTGTCATTATAACATGACTTAAGGCCTTTATGTGACAAATAAACAACACGAAAATCCAAAATATTGGTGGTCAACCATATGAATAGATGATAACAGCCGTCTGAACCTACTAGTAGGTGTAGCAGCTGATAACATTTGAAGCAGGTGCACCACATTTTGCGTTTTTACAGGGGGGTTAATTGCTGGTCTATTTCTTGACCGGGACCAGTTAACAGTTGGTACCGGTCAAGAAATTGTCTGGCCCATAACCCCCCTCTGGCCCAGACTTTGGCTCCAAATGATGTCAAAATCTCAAGATGGCAGCTCCCATATCCAGTGTATTTTGGCGTCACTTCTGTACAGTGTGAGGAAGTGGAGAAGCATCGTCCATCTTTATATACAGTCAGTCCGAGTTTGTACCAAATTTCATGGCAGTCCATCCATTAATTACCTTGGCCAAGGCCGAAGGCGTAGGGAGGAGGTTATGTTTTCCCTGGAGTTGGTTTGTTGGTTTGTCCGTTAGCAGGATAACTCCAAAAGTCTGCGATGGATTTAAATGACATTTTTTGGAGGGGTGGGGCGTGGCACAATGAACAAGCCATTAGATTTTGGTGGTAATCCGGATCATGGTCCGGATTCAGGAAGTTTTGTTAAGCATGACGATCAGCCAGAACATTTAGACCTCTGGGTATAACACATGCGCAGTGTAACTGATGACGCGTTGATGACGCATGACCCAGCCTCTTTCCTTCAAAGAGAAAGACAGAGAGAGAGTGGGGGTTGGGGGACACCTGTCGATTTAGCATTTTTTCACATTAAACTCGATGAAATTACAGTTGAGTTCAACCAAAGCACTTGTGATTGTTGGAAAGAGCAACGACGACGGTTTAGGTGAGTTTTATTTTGTTTCTGTCCCGTTGAAATGTTTTACGATGCTCCGCTCAGCTGATCTCAACATAAACAAAAATACACGTGGATGATGGTGCAGGCGGTGGACGAACCAAACTTGCCATCTATAGAACCACGCAGGTAGAGTCACCAAAAACTACATTACCATGTGACTTCATGCCTCGCAATCCAGGCGTAAAGAATTTGGAGACAAGCGCATGAGGAAACAATGTGTGCCTGGGAAATGGATGGATGGATTCACTCAGAAAAATCAAATAAAACAAAAGCTAAATCCGGCTTTGACTGTTTTTCTGGGACACAGATAAGGCGATTCAGATGAAACAGCACAGGAGACAGAAGGGTGGCCGTTACACTCCCTGCCAATCACAACCACGACAAAAAAAGAAAAAAAAAATCAATGAGTGGAGCTATTCTGCAGCCTCTGTTTGCATAATTAGACCAGAACACAGGCAGCCTTTGATTCACTCTTTTCTTGGTTTCAGGAGCGCTTTCAGTGACGGTTTGAAGCTGTGTCCTCCCTCTTGACAAACATTTGGTGTTTTGACAAATTGCTTTTATGGGGACACTGTTCCTGGACCGGCACTTCTCCACAAACAGTACCTGATCCTCCTTCGAACCCCGCTCTCGTTCGGGTAGTCGGCTTTGATGTGCGCCGGGGCTGGCGTCGCAACCACCTGCCATCATCTGCGTGCAAGGTGTGAATAAATCAACGACAGCTCCCCTATCAGTCCCTTCCGTTAGCGAGGCTTCTGCATTAGCATTTTGCTGTGTGATTTATGCCAGGCTGCTCCCAAGAATGAGCTTTCTCTCCCCGACTGTGCCCTCCGCCTGTGAACGTGCCTGGCATCTCAGTGTCTTCATTAACTTCAAGGATGCCATCGCATGTTTTTGTCTCTCCCTCCGTCGGTTTCTTATCAATTTCCATCTTGTGTTCCTTTTATTTCCAAAATCTCACGCCCTCCGTCTCTCTCTCAGATGTCACTTGTATCCATTTCCTTCCTCTTTTGTTGTCAGAGTGCTCTACAAGAGAACCAGTAAGGGAAACATCCTCTCCAGAGTTACACTCTGCTGCACACTTGACACTGGCGAACTGAGAATATACTCAGTACTCCGGGGTGTCTCTTTCGCCATTCGCCTCGCATCATTGCAAGGATAAAAGTCTGATATGTGGATGAGCCAAAGTTGCTGGATCTCTCTCAACTGGGAGGCAGCTCCGTTCCCGTCTTCACTGGCCAATTTTTGCTGGTTTAGGGAAATTGGCTGCGCAGCATTATTGCTTTGTCCATTAATAAACTAAGAGGAAATGAAAGGAGCCGGCGCCGGCATTGTCCTTGCTTACTTTATTATGAGCTTCCTGTCGCCTTTTATGGCTGCAAACGGCTGCAGTTAATTCAAAGCAATTTTCATATTTTGCTATCAGTGAACTTTCAGGGAAAAGCTATTTAAATTTCCATCTTCTGTGTGGGCCAGCAAGAGCTTTATCTCAGAACAAGAGCCGACAGCCATGCTAGCAGCTCTGAGCTATATGCTACATCCTCGCAATGATAACGCTAACCTGCTGGGTGCTAATTCTTTTTAAAACTTTCTGTTACAGAAAAGCACTTATGAATATTTAATATGTTGCTGGGTTTTATCATTCCTCCCTGGCCATTTTATATATTTTTTAACTTAATTTTATACTTTGGTATTTTTGGTTTTATGATTCCTCTGTTGTTGTTATTGCTGTTTTTTTATCTGCCATTATTTTTTTATTTCTGGAAAGTACTTTGTAACAAGAAAAGTGCTATATAAATAAAGTTTATGATTTTATCATATTAATAATGATGGTGTTAGCACGCTAACATTTGCTAATCATCAATAAACACAAAGTACAGTTGAGGATGATGTAACTCTCATTAGTTCTGCAGGTATTAGGTCAATAACAAAAGTATATAAAAGTAAATTTCGGCCTGATGATGGCGCTAGAAGTTATTACGATTCATCCTGAGGAGAACACGAATGTCGGTGCCAAATTTCATGCCAATCAACCCAATGGTTATAGAGACATTTTACTCAAAAGTCCTCATCCTCTGGGGGCCATTAATATCCGCATCAAATATCATATCAATCTATCCAGTAATTGTCGAGACATTTCACTAAAAGCCAAAAATGAAGACCTCATGGTGGCACCAAAGTCAGTAGGATTCATCCTCTGGGGACCATGAATGTAGGTGCACGAGAGCTGCAACTATTAGTCGATTGTAAGAAAAATGATCAAAACTATTTAAACGATAAAAGTATATTAGTATATATTGTTTTAACAAGAACAGGACGGACGTGAAGTCACATTGACCTTTGACCACCAAAATCGAATCAGTTCATCTTGACAAAGAACGTATATTCCCAGAAGTGAAAGTCAATTGTTTGTTCCATTGCAACATCAACGCCCAGCAGCAGAGCTACGCTTCCGTCATTTTGGACTGAAAGCGACTACCAGGCTCCAGTAAAACGTCTGTCTAAAAAGTGAAAAGTTAAATTATTTCTATTGTCATATTCTACCAAAATGGCTTGAGTTGAACAACAAAATATTATAAATATAATAAGTCCAAAATGGCGGCAGCAGCAGGGGTTTCGTCTCTTTGCTTCTATACTCTTCTATACGTCCAAGTGGACGTTTGTGACAAATTTGAAGAAATTCCCTCAAGACGTTCCCGAGATATTGAGTTCATGAGAATGGGGCAGACGGATTGACAACCTGAAAACATGATGTCTTCGGCCACGGCCGCCACGAAGACACAAAAAACGGCTTTTTTTCTTGTTTATATGAAGTCAATCCAAGTCCAGGCACCCGTTTGGATTCAAAACTGATCTGCCACTCCATGTAGCATGATTACAACAGGCCGTCATGGATATGTCAGCACCTACTGAGAGGATGTCAACACTTCCCTTCCCACAGGTCATGAATCCGTGTACAACATGTTGTAGTGCGCCCCGGCCTGTGCCCCGCCCGAGGAGTCCTCGCCTGCTCCGGCTGTGCGCCGGCAGAATGGCTGGCTGGAGCTTTAGGCAGGTTTTCATCCGCATGCTGCTCATGCAATCCATACCGAGGGGCCCCGAGTGAGTGGCGCCTGGTTACCATGGAAACAATGGTTTTAGGGAGCTGGTTATGTGGTGAATGAGGCGAGGGCTGAGTGGTGGCAGGTGTGATTGAGGCTGTGATGTCTCCCCTAATGGTTCGCTGGGAGAGGATGAAAAAGGCAACCACACAGCAGGGGAGGAGTGTGTGCACGTACAGGTATGAGTGTGTGTGTGTGTGTGTGTGTGTGTGTGTGTGCTGGAATCAAATCCTGTTACCTTGACGTTTTCTCCAATTAAAGTTGGGGGAAAACTCCTGATCAAAGTTCCGATGTATCTGGGTATTTGGGTTAGTCACATCTCAGAATTCTCTTTTGTAATCTTTCTGTGTGAGCGCGCCTTTTGCATGCCTTATAACGTGCCTTAATCCATTTCCTGTCGCTGTGCTACTTGTGAACTGAAGCTTTTTAAGTTTGGGGAACTATATCCTCTGTATCTAAATATGGCCCCAGCAAGGATTCTAGCATTTTATAAACTTAAACGTTTTGCTTTTCACCTGAATATGTTCAGGGCAGCAGCAAAACGGATTTTAGACACCTAAAATAATCAATATCCGTTTAAGTGTACGCTATATTTAGAATATTTTCGCTGGTTTACCTTGCCGCGAGACAGCTATACAGTCTATGGCAGGGGTCAGTAACCTGCGGCTCCGGAGCCACATGCTTCTCTTTAGCTCCTCTCCTGTGGCTCCCTGTGGATTTATAAAAATGGAAATGAATAACTGTTTTTTGTTTACATTTTCATTTTTATTCATCATTGTTGTAGGTCTATGGTACGACGGTACAATGGAGTATTAGGGCCAAAAAACATAAATCTGAGATTTCGAGAATAAAGTCATAATATTATGAGAAAAAAGTCATAGGTTTACGAGAATAAAAGTTGTAATAAAGTAGTAATTTTACATGTTATTTTCCTTTTTTCTCTATCACTTTATTCTCGTTATATTACAACTTTTTTTCTCGTAAAGTTATGACTTTATGTTCGTAATTACGACTTTTTTTCTCGTTGAGTTAATAATTAATCCCAGATGTTTTTTTCCTCAATGTGGCCCTAATACTCCGTAGTACATTGTCTCTTAGGCCCTCACTGCATTAGACTTATATACTATATACTTAGACTATAAACTGTGTTACCTTCATCACAATGATCAAATGTTTTGCAGCTCCAGACAGATTTCGTTTTTTTTTTTTTCCTAAAATGGCTCTTTTGATAGTAAAGGTTGCTGACTCCTGGTTTATGGGAACTGAAGCTGTTATTTATGCTCTCGCCAAAGCAGCCAGTCTTCATTCAAAAAACAGTAATTTTCCCTCTCAGAACACAGGAGTTGCTGGTCTACCGCTGCCTCGATCGGTTAGTTTGTTCGCGTTATTGTGTGACTTTGGTGAATCCGAATTAACTTTTTAAAACACCAAAGTCACACAATGACACAAACAAACTAACGGATGGAAGAAGCGGTAGACCAGCAACCCCCCTGTGTTCTGCGAGATAAAATTACAGATTTTTCCAATGGAGTCTGGTGGCTTTGGTGAGAGCATAGATGAAAACAACGGTTTCAGTTCCCTGACAGAAAGGGCTGTCTGATGGCAAGGTAAAGCGGTGAAAATATTGTAAATATAGCATAAACTTAAACTTCTAAAGATTTTTTTAGGTGTCTAAAATACATTTTGCTGCTGCCCCCGTCCACAGCAGTACATTACTTTGCTCCTGTGCTGCTACTCCTGTCTGTTTCTCGTGCCGACCGTCATCTACTGTAGGTAATACACTGACTATGAATAAGTACCTCATAAAACCCCACTTCCAAACTATCCCTTTAACACAGCCTTTATAATACCGACCATTTTTTAGTTGTTTAGTTGGGCAATTTAAGTCCCCCTAGGTTGCAAAAAGCCCTAAATATCCCAGAAGAAATACATGGAGGACATGAACTCAGTGTCCCCAATAGTAGTTACAATTCTGCTCAAACACGTTTTTTTTCTAATTCTTATCCTCAGTAAATCACAGGAATGAGCCGGTAGGGGTTAAGTTGGCTGTCTCGCTCAAGGACGCCGTAACAGGACAAACGGCGGTTAATTCACTGCCCGCCGTTGAGGATGGAACCTGCGATGGGACAGTCTCTGGAACCACTGAGCCACCCCCGCCTCGTAACATTAAGTTTTTCCCAGGAAATAGTGATGGGTCAGCAGGGCGGGTTAGCCTCAGTGCCACATCCCTCATTATGCCTGGCAGGAGCCAGGTCCCGTGGCATTACTAGCTGTCATTACACTTTAATCACAAGAACGAGTATAACACACAAAGTCAAAGGTACACATGGGCCTGAAATGCACATGCACACAGACAGAGCTAGCATTTATAACAGCTTGTGGCTGTGCTGAGGCTGAGACTATGAATAGGCTGTGATCAAACACTAATGTGGGAGGTTTATTCCCTTCATGTCTTCTGAATCTCCTCGGGAGGCAAACATCTGCAGGTAAATGTGAGTGTTCTGTCAAGCTTACGGTAGATCTCCAGCACGACCGAGGCCTCCTCGGTGTGGCCGCCGGCGTCGGTGGCCTGGCAGCGGTAGATCCCCGCGTCCTCGATGATGGCGTTGTAAATAATGAGCCTGGACCGCGACGTCTCCGTGTGGAGCGCCATCCGCTTGGAGGCCACGATGCGCTCGCCCTGGGGGTTGTACCAGTCCAGCCTCACTGGCTCGCCAATAGCTGCAGGGGCAAAGTCAGGGGAAATAGAGTGATTATGATGTTTTAGCAGGATCATATGTTCACATTCGCTGATAAGAAACGTTTCCATGATTACTCCCACTCACACCTGGGATCTACTCACAACGTTTAAATGCCTAAAGACATTCCCTTTGCAACAAATCGTTGACTTCCAACAGCTTTATGCACTCTCCAAATTGGTCCAATAAGTTGAACCCGTTACCTCCCAGTCCCAAGATTATTTGTGAGAATATTGGATTGCCCATGAGTGATGTTAACTTGGCATCTCTATGCATGAAGCCTAGAGAGAAAGACAATAGAGTTTGAGAACAGCTGGTTGGTTTTCCTTTAATCGGCGACGCTCTAGGCTTCATGATCGATGCGGGTCGGAGACTTTTTGCTTGCGTACGATGCTTGGACTCGCTTGCAAGTCTAGTTTCAATCTAAATGTTTTGTGTCTTTATCAAACAGATCAAACTACAGTGACAACAAAGACTGGGAGATAACGTAGGAAGACATGCACAAATCACTTAGTCCTGACTGATTTATTCAACAGTCGAACTGACTACTTACAATTCAATCTAACTTATATTATGTACAGTGGACTACCTCCGGGTCTGAAAAGTGAAACCAATGCTGAAGTGCCTTAAACGTGCATTGTTTCTAACAGCCAGCAGGGGGTGACTGCTCTGGTTGCAAAAAGAAGTCTGATTGTATAGAAGTCTATGAGAAAATGAGCCTACTTCTCACATGATTTATCACCTCAGTAAACATTATAAACATGAGTTTATGGTCTCCAGCGCTAATTTCAAGTCTTCTTCAATACAGCATGATGTTCATTTAGTAAATGATGGTCCCATTTAAAGTCAAATAGACCATAAAGCAGGGGATGCTTAGCTCCCCCCTCTCGTGTCACTTCTGGTTGCAAAAAAACAAGATGGCCACGACCAAAATGCCAAACACGAGGCTTCAAAACAGCAGTCCACAAACCAGTGGGTGACGTCACGGTGACTACGTCCACTTCTTATATACAGTCTTTAGTTTACATGCAAGGTTGGGATATGTGTATGCTAGGGGTTAGCAATAGCCCTTGCGATTAGCATATGCAATTCACAGGCTAATTGAAAGGTCAACAGCTACTCTTCACTACTCCTCTCACTACAGTCGGCCCACTGCAGAGTAGGGAGACAATATTTGGACCTGGATCCATCAACAACACTACTAAATACCCATATACATTGGTTTTCAGCATAAAAAACGTGTTTGGGGGTTTAGTTACTCTTTAAAGCTTCAGTAGGCAGAACGTTTTTGGCATCATAGGGCAAAAATTCCATAATAACCTTTCAGCATATTGAAAATGAGCCTACTTCTCACTTGATTTATTACCTCAGTAAACATTGTAAACATTAGTTTATGGTCTCAATCTCTACTTTCAAGTCTTCTTCAATACAGAATGATGTTCATTTAGTAAATTATGGTCCCATTTAGAGTCAAATAGACCATAAAGCAGGGGATGCTTTAGGGCGGGGCTACCTTG
>CAKAOI010034490.1:0-29247 GCA_916701655.1 Sebastiscus albofasciatus | reverse complement strand
TCCCAGCAAGCATGCTGATGCTGCAGGAACCAACGCACGGGCATCGATCACAGGGACGTCCCACACCAACATACATGGACGTACTGAGGAGAGATGCTGGACAGTGCTGGCGAGCTAGCCAGATGTATGGAGGACTGAGACAGCTGGAAGCTCCGCTTGAAAGCCCGTCTGAGGACGACCCAATGACATCAATTCCGATAGTTGTGTTATCACTCTTTCCATCCACCACTATTGGCTTTGTGTTATTAGTCCTACTTGTATTAGCTATTACAGCTGCTAGGCTAATATTGTGGCTGCTTCTCTCTCTCTCTTTCTCTCTCTCTCTCTCTCTCTCTCTCTCTCTATCTCTCTCTATCTCTCTATCTATCCCCCCAGCCGGTCTCGGCAGATGGCCTCCCACCCTGCGCCCGGTTCTGCTCCAGGTTTCTTCCCAGTAATCGGGGAGTTTTTCCTGGCCACAGTGCGCTTGGTGGATCCTGTTGGGTCTCTAAACTATGGTGTACGGTCATAGACCTGCTCTATACATAAAGCGTCTTGAGATAACTTCTGTTGTGATTTGACGCTATACAAAAATAAATTGATTTGATTTGATTTGATTTAGTCAAAATAGCATCCCATCTGACAAAAGAGGAGCTAAATGGAAACTAATGCCAAACTAATGAAGCTGATGTCACACTAATGAAGCTGATGTCACACTGATGAAGCTGATGTCAGGCTGATGAAACTAATGCCAAACTAATGAAGCTGATGTCACACTAATGAAGCTGATGTCACACTGATGAAGCTGATGTCAGGCTGATGAAACTAATGTCACACTGATGAAACTGATGTCAGGCTGATGAAACTAATGTCAGGATGAAGAAACTGATGTCAGGCTGATGAAACTAATGTCAGGCTGATGAAACTAATGTCAGGCTGATGAAACTAATGTCACACTGATGAAGCTGATGTCAGGCTGATGAAACTAATGTCACACTGATGAAACTGATGTCAGGCTGATGAAACTAATGTCACACTGATGAAACTGATGTCAGGCTGATGAAACTAATGTCAGGCTGATGAAACTGATGTCACACTGATGAAACTAATGTCAGGATGAAGAAACTGATGTCAGGCTGATGAAACTAATGTCAGGCTGATGAAACTAATGTCAGGCTGATGAAACTAATGTCAGGCTGATGAAACTGATGTCAGGCTGATGAATCTAATGTCACACTGATGAAACTAATGTCAGGCTGATGAAACTAATGTCACACTGATGAAACTAATGTCAGGCTGATGAAACTAATGTCACACTGATGAAACTAATGTCAGGCTGATGAATCTAATGTCATACTGATGAAGCTAATGTCAAACTGATGAAACTAATGTCACACTGATGAAGCTAATGTCAGGCTGATGAATCTAATGTCACACTGATGAAGCTAATGTCAAACTGATGAAACTAATGTCACACTGATGAAACTAATGTCACACTGATGAAACTATGTCACACTGATGAAGCTGATGTCACACTGATGAAACTAATGTCAGACTGATGAAACTAATGTCACACTGATGAAACTAATGTCAGACTGATGAAACTAATGTCACACTGATGAAGCTGATGTCAGGCTGATGAAACTAATGTCACACTGATGAAGCTGATGTCAGGCTGATGAAACTAATGTCACACCAATGAAGCTGATGTCACACTGATGAAACTAATGTCATACTGATGAATCTAATGTCACACTGATGAAGCTAATGTCACACTGATGAAGCTAATGTCACACTGATGAAACTAATGTCACACTGATGAAACTAATGTCACACTGATGAAACTAATGTCACACTGATGAAGCTAATGTCACACTGATGAAACTAGTGTCACACTGATAAAGCTGATGTCACTTTGATGAAGCTAATGTCACACTGATGAAGTTGATGTCACACTGACAAAGCTAATGTCAAACTGATGAAACTAATGTCACACTGATGAAACTAATGTCACACTGATTAAACTATGTCACACTGTTGAAGCTGATGTCACACTGATGAAACTAATGTCACACTGATGAAACTAATATCACACTGATTAAGCTAATATCACACTGATGAAAGTAATGTCACACTGATGAAACTAATGTCACACTGATGAAACTATGTCACACTGATGAAGCTGATGTCACACTGATGAAACTAGTGTCACACTGATAAAGCTGATGTCACTTTGATGAAGCTAATGTCACACTGATGAAGTTGATGTCACACTGACAAAGCTAATGTCAAACTGATGAAACTAATGTCACACTGATGAAACTAATGTCACACTGATTAAACTATGTCACACTGTTGAAGCTGATGTCACACTGATGAAACTAATGTCACACTGATGAAACTAATATCACACTGATTAAGCTAATATCACACTGATGAAAGTAATGTCACACTGATGAAACTAATGTCACACTGATGAAACTATGTCACACTGATGAAGCTGATGTCACACTGATGAAACTAGTGTCACACTGATAAAGCTGATGTCACTTTGATGAAGCTAATGTCACACTGATGAAGTTGATGTCACACTGACAAAGCTAATGTCAAACTGATGAAACTAATGTCACACTGATGAAACTAATGTCACACTGATTAAACTATGTCACACTGTTGAAGCTGATGTCACACTGATGAAACTAATGTCACACTGATGAAACTAATATCACACTGATTAAGCTAATATCACACTGATGAAAGTAATGTCACACTGATGAAACTAATGTCACACTGATGAAACTATGTCACACTGATGAAGCTGATGTCACACTGATGAAACTATGTCACACTGATGAAGCTAATGTCACACTGATGAAGCTGATGTCACACTGATGAAAGTAGTGTCACACTGATGAAAGTAATGTCACACTGATGAAAGTAGTGTCACACTGATGAAACTAATGGCACACTGATGAAGCTAATGTCACACTGATGAAACTAATGTACGAAAGATGAAGATGATGTCACACTGATGAAGCTAATGTCACACTGATGAAGCTGATGTCACACCGACAAAGCTAATGTCAAACTGATGAAGCTCATGTCACACCGACAAAGCTAATGTCAAACTGATGAAACTAATGTAACACTGATTAAACTAATGTCACACTGATGAATCTGATGTCACACTGATGAAGCTAATGTCACACTGATGAAGCAGTCGTAATTAAAAGGCAATTCAGTCAAGATGTGATCACTTCAGAAAGCCTTCTGACATTAAGATTAAGTAGACCAACAAGTCCATCTCCCCAGAATGTGTATTCCACATATAAAATAAATAAACAGATGTCCATATTTTATTGACATTAATGGAAGTGATGTCAATAAAAAAAAATAATAAAAAAAGTCTGACAAACAGCTTTCTCTTCCTCGCTGCTTCCTGTGAAAACGCCGGGAGCTACGTTAAGTCGGCAGACGCTGCCAAGGCCTGAAGGGACCTGGAGCTCTGAACTGACTCCTTCCCTCCATGCTGACTATATTTACCCCCCCACACATGCACACACACACACACACACACACACACACACACACAAACACAGTTTAAAAGCATGCAAACAAATGTGCATAAATTACTTTAAAGATTCACGTAAGTAAATGCACACATAAAGGTCATGAGAGCACATAAGTTCAAGTTTAGATCACTAACACACATGCACATGCACATGCGCACGCATGCACACACACACACGCTCACAAACCGTCCAGCCTCCAGTCCTGCAGTCTGTCACAGATGTGCCTGAGCTGAGTGGCCGAAGGCTAAAAAACATTCAGAACGTTCAGACATTCAGTCTCTCATCTGGCTGAGCAGGAGGCCCTAAATGGGTCAGAGGCATCATAGACCTGAACACACAACACACACTCTCTCTCTCACACACACACACACACACACACACACACACACACACACACACACACACACACATACAGTGAAGCAGCCATATTTTAGTATTCATGGGTCACATTTCATGCTTTTCTTTGGGAAGTAACCGTGGAAAATATAATTTGTAACTCATTTGTCATTTAAAAAGTTTCCATTGAATTCATTTAAAACTTTGTCTCATTCTTTTTTACAAAATTGATGACATAATTCTCTCATTATGCAATTTAACCTCCTTTACCCGACAAACACAGTGCCTGGTTTGGCTGAGCTGTGTGTTAAAACAATGCCTTTAAAAACATAAAATGCTGTGATGGTCTTTTTTTCTGAATAGTTTCTAAAAGACGAGGCATCAACGCCACTAAAACAACACTCCTAGTGGATTTTGTCCAAATAATGTTTGTTTTGTTTTTATATTGAATGTTCATACTGGACTTTGGATTCTTTGGAGTCAAAATTATACAATTTGGTTGTTTTTTATTGATTTTCTACTGTGCACAATGGTAGAATGTGATGATGCACAATGGTAGAATGTGATGATGCACAGGGTAAACGTCATGACCAAAGGCTCCATTGTGTGCACAGAGCCTCCTGTAGTGGATTTCAGTAGTATTTTAGAGCCAGATTCCCTTTCAAGAGGTAGAAAACCCATTTGGCACACTTTGGGTATCAAAGTGACCAAATGGAGAGTCCACCTGGTCCTATCCTGACTAAAACCTTTGTAGAATCTATGTGCTTTGTGTTATTTATATCTGCTTTGGCTCAGTTGTAGTCGAGGAGTTGCTGTATGAATTCAGTGGCATCTCTGTGTACGGCATCGTTGCTGTAATGGTGTTATCTACTGTCTAATCTAGAAAACATTTTAGGCCAGGATAAAAATGTAAATTTTTCCTTTGGTTCATCACAATTTACTCAGGCATAGTAACAGTCACCATGTTACTGACACTGGGGATGATTTCTCTGAGGTCTTACCTATCCATAGAGACCATCATGCAGATAGACCTGCTGGCTGTGGAGCTATTCTTCATTTATTTTTGGTATGTCTGTCTAGGAGAACCACACCTTCCAGCACCCTAGGGGTTAAGAGGTTAAGGTCATAGTTAGTTAAAAAATGGTTTAGTGTCAGTGATACTGTAACATTAGCAACATTTATTTATGTTAATGTATCTGAATGAGCATGTGTATATGTTGATTTGTCTGACTGTATATACAATAAATACGTGTGTGTGTACGTGAGTGAGTGTGTGTGTTTGCCGTTGCAATCAGAAACACTTTCATTCAGGATTCACAAGAACAGAAATATTTGGAGAAAAAGGTGTAGTGGCAGTGTGTCACCACTAGCTGGCAGCAAACTATTCTCCTACTGATGTGCTCATCATGTTCAGTGTGCAGTATTCTGTCTCACAGCAAGACGGAGCACATCTGTCTGATAGTAGAAGAACATCATTCATCACCGCTGTGATTTTGTGTCATTCCTCTGACCTCCTGAAAATGAAAGCAAGCAAAAAGACAGTTTCAGCAAACTACAGCTCTTTATTATAGGTTATTCACCAATAACCAAGGTGTTTAGGCCTGTCGGCATATGGTTTGTGTATTGAAAACTTTAAAGAAGGAAGGTTGTTTTATGGGAAATTGGAATTTATATTTTGTCATCTTTTGTGACAAATGTGCATCCTCTTATGAAAATCATGTGATATGATCAAAAGCTTGAGGACAGCTAATAAATGACCCTTGGGGTTAGATTTTCTTTCTCAACTTTTGATTTCCAGTGAAAGTGATTTTCATGATCAGCTGCAAAGAAATGTACTTAACTAAAGGCAGCAGATTTATGTAGACTGTTGTTGTACACAGTTGTTTGGGTACAGAGTCCAATTGAAGCAGGAAACAGGAAAATCCAAAGACCAGATACAAGGATAAAAAAACAGGGAAACAACTCCCTAGGAACACTTGGCAAAACTAAAGTAATCAGCAGGAACACTGGACACAGATGTACTAAGACAAACTGACAAAGAACAAGTGAACTGGACTGGTATATGTAGGGAATGACTGATTGGAGAAGTGAGAACAGGTGAGCAAGAGGTGAGGTGACCGCAAAGTTGTGTTCGAAAAGTCGAAAAATTACGTCCTAACGTCTTTTCCTAACCACTTCTCCTTGACCTGGATGGAAAACGTCATGAGGTCAAGGAAAGATGAGAAGGAGAATTCAGAAGGACTCAGGAAAGACAGCCGTGGTGTTCAGAGAATCCGACTGCTCTTTCACTAGGCTCCGTCATTATGATGCGATGGTGGTGGATGTTAGTGACGCTGGTCTGCCGTGGTGAAACTACAATGTTCTGAAGACGGACTACAAAAGACACCATGTCCCCCGTGTGTTTTAAATAGGTCTTTCAGTGACAGACTGCTTCTATTTTATTAGTTATTCTTGTTTTGTGTTTTACTGAGGTATTTGTTACATGTTCAAAATAAATAATTAATTAAAAATAAAGTGAAACGAAATGGTTGTCACTGTCCACTCATATTAAACATGAATCCCAATTAGTATATGAAAATAATATGCAAGATCAGCATATAGTTTGGTGCGTCACTTTAAATGCTGCGGCTGCAAGGAATTGTGGGATGTTTTTCTCTCCTTTCCTTTGGTAAAGGATGCTCCAGTGTGTCCTATGCTAAAGGAGATAATAAAGGATGCATTGAAGCTCCTTTCCTCAGCATTTGGTGAATTCGAACAACTCTTATCATGGCTGCTACTGAGGTACTTCCGGGTCATTTCACTCTGTTAGGAACCTTCCTAAGCAAAAAGGACTATTCGAACGCAACCCAGGACTAATAAAGGACAAGTGCAACTAATCAGGGCGGGGCAGACAATTAAAAACTGGTGGGAAAACACAAAGACAGGAAGTGAAGTGATCTTAAATGAGAGGTGAGTAACAAAATAAAACAGGAAACACTAAACATGAACGATATGAATAAATTTATTCAGTAAGTCAAACCTCATCTAAGTGTGGTGGAATCATTGAGGACATGTCCTCGTTTTCAGTGACGTTGAGAGTAGGATACAATTCAAACAGATTAAACACAAGATAACAAACAACCAGTCAACAACAGAACACAGTTAGAAACAGTCCCATTCAAGAGCGGAGTAGTTGGTAATCATAGTTTGAAATTGACCGATAGGTACAATTGTATTAAGTTTTAATGTATTTTGTAAAATATTCCAAGTTTGTGCAGCACAACCACCAAAAGCAGTTTTCCAAAATTTAGTCTTTGCACACAGGACTTCATGCAACAAAGAACACATGACTTTCTCAGGAGCAGGGTGGATTATAACAAAAACATTATTCCTGCATCACATTTCATCAGATCATCCTTTAAACTTCCCCTGAGGATGAGGACACACTGGTATCTCTGTTTCTTTTCTTCTAACTATTAATGAGTGACATACCTCATCAATCAGTCCACCTTTTTGACATTTTAAAATATTCATGTGACAGACAGTGAAATGAATATTTTGCAGGTTCAGACTGTGTCCCCCGGTGGTGAGAGCCCACCACACTTTACCATCTGTTAGGTGTCACTACGAGCTCCCACCATCTGCTGCTCCGGGTGGGGCGGTCGTGTGCGTGTCGCAGTGTGTACGAGGTGGCCGTCTTATCACCCTAACAACTTTTACACCCTCCGACCCGAACACACAAGCAAACGCACGCTAAAACAGCAATCCCAGAGATGAGACGGTGAAATATTCCACTTGTAGGTTTTCACTGGCCAGGTTAACGAGCCCGTTATGGAACTCCGAGCTCGTTAACTCGTCCATTAATTAACATGTTGTAATTGCTGCGGTGATGTATGGCGGTGTCTCACACCTAAAAGGCAGGCCTGCCCTTTGAGATTATTAATTTCCAGGGGAACATTCATTTTTTAGTTAAAGCTGCTACACGGTGCATTCTCCAACAGCTAGCCGACGATGGTGAGTCGTCTCTGTCACACATCAATGCTGCTCTTATAGTTGATGTTGCTTCAAACTGCCATCTTTTTGTATTCATCCACTACATTCAGAGGAGAAAATCTCAGTTCTATCATCGCCCAGTTTCGTACAATAAAACATTACAACAAACTCGAAGTGGTATTGATTAAATGCTGCTTTAACTTCCAAGCATTTTAAAAACCATCATCTGCCAATAACATGTTTGAGAGTGGCATCTTTTGTTTGAAAAAATTCAAGGGAATTTGTTTTCCAAAAGTCAATGTTTTTGATTGAAAGTTTACCAGAATACTAGAAGGACTATACAGAGATTCAAAGGGATTATTGTTCCTACTGAGCCCACTTCAAATGGATTGCATTTATTTCTGAGGACAAACAGATCTTTAAATGTCTGTTTCCCTTTTTCATCTCCAATTTTCTTTCTTTCTTCCTTCCTTCTTTTTCACTCATCCTTCCATCCTAAGTACCTTGTACAACCTATGGTACTTACACTTCTACTTACCATGCACTCACTTCTGGTTTTGGTTTTACCTCCAGATAAAGTCTCATTGTTTCTAACCTGATCGTCCATCTGCTTCGTTGTCACTATGTTCTCAAATCCCAGCAATTACCTTGGTGAATGCGATGTTATCATAACTGATGAAGATGAAGACCAAAACAGGACTGAAGTTGTAAGTTAAATGAGTTGTGCTTAAAATCGTAGCGTCTTCTAGCATTATTTTTATGCCTGCTCGAGATAGCATCGGTCATTTCAGCCAATACACCAAAACATGTTCAAGTAACAAAGACTATGTATAAATGATGACTCTTCAGTCAGTCAGGAGCAAAGGAAGAAGTACCATAGTGTCATGGAGTTATTGTCAGCAGAGAGAGGAGGTCAAGACTTCCAACGCAGTCGTCAGAATAAAATGTAGGAATTGTACGTTTCTGCAAACCACGGATACGTTGAATGTGCAAGATCAGAAAATGCTGATTTATTTTGACGTGTAACACACTGACGGACACAAGCCGACAGACATTAGAACATATTATATATTCCTATTTTACGTACATACATTCATGTTATATACTTCTTCTCCATCTCATTCACTCTCACACACACACACAGACTCACACTCTCTCTCTTGCCCTCCTGCAGATGCCAATATTAGGCAGCCAGCTCAGACTTTATTACCACACCATGAGATCAGATTAAAGGAAGTTCATTGTCCTTCACTTCAAGGTCCTTAAAGTCCTGATCTCAGTTTGACTTTCCTGCATACTTTAAACATCCGTAGCTTCTCATAATAAGGGCACGGTAACGACAGACACACTTCACTCATCTCGGTCTGGAAAGGCTTAGTGGGCGTCTGTTTGAGACAGACGTCATTTCAAGTAACACATAGGACAACCCGTTCCCAACTCGTCACATGGTCAGTGCCCCTCGGCATCGGAGACCGAAGCACAGGGTTCCCCTCTTTCATTACATTTGGACGGACCAGGGACGGTGTGTCAATATATGCTCGTTACATGCATAGTATCCTTTTAAAATAAACTTCTGTTTTCAAAGAATGTTAGGTTTAGGCAACACAACCACTTAGTTACGGTTAGGAAAGGGGACGAGAATATCGACGAGTCACATGACTAACGACTGACGTGACAAAATAAGTCAACGTTACTTTTAGTTTCACACGGGACACAAACAGCGGTCTCCTGGTTGAAAGTCCTGTGTTTGTTTGACCCATCCACCCCCCCTCCAGCCCACCCTGAACGGACTCTCACGCTATTAATACTACTTCATTTGCTCCGACCGTAGAATAACACCCAGTTCGTCACATACTGTTGCTAAACCCACTGACCAAGCGTCAGAATGTGTTGGATAGAGCGTTAGCTCTCCTTAAAGTGAGGCATCACCAAGAGCCCTTCTGTGTGATTAGACAAGTGCAATACTCACGAGACTGTCATCAGTCTGTCCTCTAGATTTTGTAACTAAAAATTGTACAAATTCATCATTCATGTTTGTCTGTACCGTTCTAGTTACGTTAAAGCTTTTCCAGAAGTTTGAAACTTTGTTTTCAACAGTACTTTTGCATATATCTTCTTGCAGTTGCTGCCTTTCTGTTTCTAGAAGACTTTTCCGTAGTGAATTAGATGCACGGGCTCCGAAGGTTCTGATGTTATCACATTAATGCCGTGACTCACTGATTTTACAAGGTAACTCTGTGTGGTCTGTCGTTCTTTGAACTGCACAAGGTCTCGGTTCAGCTCCCGCTGTTCCACCTACAGTCTTTTATTATGGTGGAAATAAGCATCAGAAGCATCTTTAACAGAGAACTCCATCTATCCAGGAGGGGGATTAAACCTGTGTTCCTACTTAACAGTTAGAGGAGATCAGTCAATTCATTCGATAAATCGGTGCAGCCGGAGCAGAAAAGACATTTTCACTTAATATAAACAGCTTATTACCATGTTGGTTTTATTTCCATCAGTTCAGGTAACAACAGTAATGGCTGAGATCTCCGAATGAGATCACGTCGGTGTAAATAGGTCCAAACACAAGTCAGACAATCATAGACGTTATACAAACCTGCAGGTTAATCACATTTACCTGGAAGAGAAAACAAAGGTGAACGGTAAAATTTCAACCCACACTTAAAAATACAACCCAAGTTGTAATAACCTGTGATTTCCTTTAACCTCTCTGTGACTCTTTTCTAGTATGTTCCTGTCTGTTGGTGTACGAGGCGGCTGAGTCACTATTACATTAATAGGTTGCAGCAGGGAAGCAAGCTGTCAAAGCCTCACAGATACTGTATATTAAATGATGTTAAAGCTGCGTTTGCAGGCTTAAACAAGTATTTCTAAATCTTACATTTGAGAAATAGAAGTAGGTTTGTGTTGTTGTCCCTCACATACAAATGAAAGCTAACAGCCTCACACAGCACAGTAAAGAGTTGTCCTCTCAGTGATCTGGATTGTGGCCATCTCATTCTGTCTTCATTGTAACTCACCTGAGTCCAGTTCAGTCCGCTCTATTGGATTTCTGCCTATTCCACTCTGCTGGCTCTCCTGCAGTCCAGTCCAGTCCAGTCCAGTCCACACAGTCAAGCCCAAAGTTAAAAAAGAGGCCCGACAGCTGGCCAGTAATTACCCTGCTGGCCCCCGGTAATGTGGTTTTATTAGGTCAGGGTCAAGAAGCCAGTAAGTCACTCAGGCAGGTAGTCACAAGATATCCCATCCTCCCTCTCTGTCTGGGAACATCTGGTACCCTCTAGTGGACGGAACACTGAAGTGCACTCTGAGTCCAAGTACTGAAACACACACATATAGTCATTCATCTCCTGCCCTTAACTGACTTTCTAGGTTATAGCCGATGAAGCTCATTGATTACTGATCTGAGTGATGAGTCCTGGCAGCAGTAAACACTGTCAGACTCATCAGGTAAGAGATTCTATGTGTGAAGGAAAACAGAATCCAAAATATGGAATCAAAACAATAGAAAGATACATAGTATTAAACCAAAAAACAGACAAAAAGAGCCACATAGATCACATTAGTTTCAGGTCATGTTTTGGTTTCCATACAAGATGTATGTTTTTTTCTGTCACTCTGAAGAAACTTCCCTGAGTCTAAAACTAATACAATCAGACAAAACATGAAGAGTTCTCAACTCAGGGATGATGATGAGGATTCTTATCATTCAAGAGATGTTGACTTGACTGATGAAAACTAAGTGAAACCATGACACTCTTCGCAGCCCAAAGTATACACAAGGCATCGCTCAGTATTTCTTTTCTGCTCAAGACAACTTGCAAAGATTATTCTCTACAAGGTTAAGGATTATCTATGGAGAGAATGAACAGGAAGCCCTGAAAACCACTGCAAGATCAAGACCAGGCTGGTTTAACAGATGTCTGCAGGCAAAAACATCCTCATTCATACACTCATCAATTTAGAGATTTTGGACTATTTTGCTTCCATAACACGTCTTCTTTCAGACTGGTGGAAAGAAAACATCGAAAATACACATTTAGGTGTTTCATTTACTACTTTGTCTATTTGTGTCTGTAGATTTTTCCTAAATTCACCAAAAGTTAGCATTAGATAATGCCTCATTTAAATATTTAAACATTCAACTTCAGAAGACTTGTAATACAAAAATGATTGTCTTAATATAGTGTAAGTAACTAAGTGGGGAAGATTCATGGTGATATCTATCCATCTATTAGTTAACATGTTCTTACACCCTATTCACCTTGTCTTCAAAATGTCTGCAATTTTACAGAAATCTCCACTTCAGTAAAACTTACATCCACCAAACGTCCCAGTTTCATTCCTCTCTACAGTCTGAAGGTTTTTACAGAGGACTTTGTTCAGATATCATTCATAGCCGGATTTATACCACCTTTTATTCCTAAAACAATGGCGAAAATGTATTGGTTCATCTGTTGACATTATTTTCTGAATTATGGAGAGACACAAAGAGATGACTCTAATATTTCAACAAATTGAAACAAGAATTTTGAACCTGGCTTCATCCAATGTTCAGATTTATGTCCTGGAAATGAATGCAAATTAGCACATATTTATTAAAATAATGCCTCATTTGCATATTTAAACATACATTTTCAGAAAACTTGTAGTACAAAAAAACGTTATCTTTTCTATTATTTAATGTTGTATCTTAAGTAAAAAAACTGAACATTTTCTATTATTTAATTGTGTATCTATAGTAAAAATACAGGACACTTTCGGATATTTAATAATATACCTACAATATAAAAACTGCAAATGTTAAATAAATACGTAAAATAACAGACAATATACGGGCAGCTCATTACCCGGACTTTGTCCTGTTATTAAAAAAAAATAATTTGTTAATTTACGATTTACCTACAGTAAAAAAAAGAAAAAGACAATCAACAGCAATACAAATCTAACTTATTTAGTTAGTTAACTCGTTAGTGTATCTACAGTGATAATAACTCTTAATTCAAACAAATATTCTGTGATAAAAACAGTTTTTTATTAACTTATAGATCTTTCACAATTCTGTAAAAATACTGAAGTAAAATAAAAAGGACAAACATGTAGAAACCCATCACCCACATAGTTTGATGTGCTCTAGGTCTGGGGCTGTGCAGGGTTTAGTTTAGGCCCTGTTGTTCCAATTATGATAAACCTTAATGCTACAACATACAATGATGATTTGGATAATAGTGTGTACTCTTTCTTATTCTTCTCCCATGTTGGCTTCTGTCTCTCCATCATCACACGTTCCTCTCACTCGGCCTCGCTGTAATTAGCGGCGGATCCTTCATGGTACACATCTCAGGCCACCGCACCCCATCAGCTGCATGGTACTTCAATCAATGTTAAATCAGCTCATAGCTTTCACAGGAATGGGAGGAGTCAGGGGTCAAACCAGGCTCGGTACAACGTCAGGTTGTCATTCACACCTGTAGGATAGGGGGGTGTGTGTGTGTGTGATGAAGATAAGTATGACGCATGGAAGGCGATTATTCATGTGAGTGTGCATGTAGAAGTGCATCATTCAATTATAGGCATGTTAGTGTATGTAGGTGGATGTCACATATAATGTTTTTGATCATATACAGTACATGTGCTGGCGTGTGTGTATGTGTGTGTGTGTGTGTGTGTGGTAAATGAAGCGTATGTCACCACACACTGTTTTTCATTTAGTGCCCCACCCCGCCTGCAGCTGTGTGCTGTCACCAAAGGCCAGCGAGGAGCTGATGGGGAGCGTGAACTCAAGCAGACTGCCCTCCTCTGGTCAGTGGGGGGATTAGTATCATCATTATCTGGACGGCCAGTTAAAGGGTCAATAAGAAAGGTCTTTATTTCACCACAGCTCACAGTGACTGTAATATATCTTCCATGTTGGAATAAAACCAAAACTGCTGTGATGGCGGTTCTGTATAAAATATTCCTGTTAGATGTTTCATTGGATTGATTAGTTGATGCATAAAGGACAATCACACAACACCATCTGGAATGTTTAACACCATCTCTGTAATGAAAATATGACTTTATTCTTTGTGCCAGTATGTTTCCATGTTGTGAAAATCTTAAGTATATATTATATATATGTATATATATATATATTTATAATCCCCCCCCCCAAAGAAAATCCTCAAAAAAGCAAATAGAAATTGATATGCATATGCATGGAGCTGTGACAGTCCTAAGCCTGTCTTTGCATGGATTTGCTGCTCCACAACAACATTTCTGGAAATGTTTGGACTCAAAATTGAGACTCTGGGACAGAGCAGGGTGAGGAGGAATTCAATTACTTTAAGGTAGAGGCTGGCTGTTAATAAAATATATTAAAAATGTGTTTCCATTGGCCAAATAACTTCATAGTGAGCCCCTTCTGTACATAACAGACTGAGAATCAGACAATCAGACTGTCATGATGTCACCTGGCAGTCTAGTTTTCCCTGTGATTCCTCTGTTTCCCTGTCCTTTTGTCTCTTGTGTGTTTTCCCTGTCTGTCTAGTTTGCCTGTGTGTAAGGAGGTGTGGCCTTCTCCTTCTCCTGGGCGGTTGCTGCTGGAGCAGCTGACATCAATCACTCAATCAAGACACTCTCCTGCAGTATATCAACTCCTGTCTTCCTGCCATTCATCGCCAGATCGTTCTGTCACCCACCGTGGTAGTAACGTATTCAGGCTCACTTACCTTGCGTAGCTGTTTTTTTACTTTGTCTCTGCTCGCCTTGTACCTTTTTGACTCATCTAGTTTTGTCCTTTTGTCCAAGGTCTACTTACCTGCCAGCTGCCTCCACTTCCTGCAACCAACCTGCCTGCTCACTTCTCCACGCCGTCCTTACTCACCTCGGATCCATTCCCTTAGTTACCCACCTGCCTGCTCACTTTCCGACGCCATTCTTCCTCCTCGGATCACTCGTGGACTCGACTTGCCATCTGGAGGATCCCTGGAACCCCATTCCCCATGCCCCCTCGCTTCCTTTAAAACTGATAGTCATTATCACTGCCACGACCCCCAGCCCTGTCCAATGTACAATTATTATTGTAATAAATTCTCTCTTTGTTACAACTTTAAGTTACTGGTTGTGTGCTGTTTTTTGGTCCACGTTTTTTTAACCAGAACATAACACAGACTTACAAAAGATTCTTTGTTTGCTAGTTGATGCAAAAATAATATATCCAAATATTTCTAAGTGTCTGTTTTTTATGTGCACATGTAAACAAAATACATATATATGCAAAAAATATATTCTCCTACACACTTTATCAATCTTTTAGCAGTGATTTACACAGTATTATGATTATTTTAACCCCAAGTATACTTCATAACTTTACATCAAACACAATTACAAAAAACATTTTGACTGCATTCAGGTGTGCCTGTATGCAAATTGAAAATATTGATTTTTTTTTTTTTCTTTAAATCCACTTAGAGGCCATAGTAGCTCAATTCACAACATGAATACGATCAGGAGATTTGCAGTGATTTAGACTTATTTAGTATGTGTTAACTCAGTCATTTATTCAGGTGGTGAGAGTCAGCCAATATAAATGTAAACCATCTAGTTTCTACCTAGAGTACATTTGCCCACCCAGACACAAAAATATAGCAATATAATATAGCATATTTTCAATAACGACACATCCAAATTAAAAAGCTCTCAACATTTGTGTTGGACAGCCAACATTTCCGTGATGCATGAGGAAAATGTTCTCTGTCACACTGAATACCAAGTGACAGAAAAAGAGAGTAAAGGAAGGAGAAGAGGTGGGAAGTTGAGGAGAGTGGTGCATTTATTTAATCCGCAGAGCACTTGCTGGTTTCATGATCTTAACAAGTTCCCAAATTAAAGGAATTATCGCCTTGACAGGATCCCCGACACCAAGTCAAGGAAGGGCACACCGCGAGAACACAGGGAAGCTGACAAAGTTGGCAGCTTTCGCTTCAAAATGAGCCATCCGCTATTTGAGAAATGTTACACTCACAATCACAGTTCTTGTTATGAAAATGAAACTTGTTTGAGTTTTCTTGAGAGAATAAATGCTGAATAAATAGTTTAAACGTGCAAAACCTGAGTTATAAACTTGAGAAAGCTTCCGGGTAAATAATATATACGCTATTTTTTCATTAGGAATTCCAGATATAAAGTATTAAACTCACTCATCAGAAATGTACCACACAATAAGGCCTGTTATTATAGGATTAGGGTTAGGGACTGTTATTATAGGATTAGGTTTAGGGACTGTTATTATAGGATTAGGGTTAGAGACCGTTATTATAGGTGTCCCATTCAGGGACTTTAACATGGGCTAAAAATTGAGAATTGGACGATCTAACCTTTCCCTAAAAAATACTTCCCGATATCCTAAAAATCAGGGAAAAAGCTCAAAATTACTATACATCACTCTGAGTGAGGGGGCTGATAACTGGACCTCTGGCCCTTTCCCCCGCTGAGTTATGATATGTCAAACTTGATTTATTTTAGGGAACCTCAGTGCAATCCATCATTTATCCACCAGATGGCAGAAACCCTAGGGTATTGCCATTGGACATACCAATGAAGATATAGCCACTGTCCACTCAGCATACCCGAGGCCCTGCGGTAAGTCATGTGAAGTGGACAAATCAAGTCCACTTCACATACTTGACTGCAGGGCCCCAGGTATGCCAAGTGGACAGAGGCTATATCTCCACAGTGCCTTGGGCTAGGGGGCTGAAATTTACAGGGCAGGTTTCTGGAGCCCCAGGAACCAACATATTCAAAGTCCAGCTCCCCAAACATAAGCACATTGAAGATATAGCCCCTGTCCACTTCAAATACCTGAGGCCCCAGGTATTTGAAATTGACAGAGGGCTATATCTTCAAAAGGCCTTGTGAGAGACTGAAAATTCACCAGTAACACCCTTTCCCACAGATGAATAAATGCTGCAAAAAATAAGAAGATTGGAAAAAGGTTATTTTTACCATACTGCAGCTTTAATGTGAAAACACAAAGAAAAGAAAAACTTAATAACTCTGTGATGGAATGTACTAGGATGCTGACAATTTGGCAAATACACCCTCTCTCACCCACAAATGGATGTTATAAAAATGAAGCAGATTGGAACAAGGGCATGTTTGCCACACTTGACAGGCGTCCAATAGCAATACCTTCCCATTCAAATTTTTAAAAATACGATGGCCTCTTTAAGAAGGTTCTCAGAGTTTAGAGACACCAAAATCAAACATCTTCATCACTCAATTATGTGGTTTAAGTGTCCTGAGTTTCAAGTTGATTGGGCTTCAGGAAAACACACTTCCCTAAATAAGACCAAAACAGACATTTTGTCTATTTCAAAGTCACTTGCATTCAAAAATCATGGGTTTTAGGTTAGGCTGCTGCTTGGGCTCCTAAACAGCTATAGAGCTGAAATTTGGTATACGTCCCCTTTGTTAGCAGTAAAAAAGGTCCCTAAAATTGGAAAGCTCTGGACACCTTAGAAAGAAAGTTAATGCATTAGGGCGCTGAAACTGAAATATGTTGATCTCCACTCATTCTAGAGCAATCCCATGGTGGTTGCACATCTCTATGTATTTTGTACACTCTGGGGGAAGATGTCCATTTGACATTACAAATGAATGGGGGTTGAAAGTTAGGGAAAATCCCATTATAAAGTCTTTGTAATGGACAGAGTCATGTTTCAGCTAAAATAGCTTTAAATGATGTGAAATTTATAGAGGCACCTACAATTGACCCTCTAATCCAGAATCCTGTGTTTCAGGCTTCTATCTCTCCTCTACGGCTACTTCCTTTCAGGGTCATCGTAGCAATAAAGATCCAAGGCCAGTTGATTCAAGAGGTCGCAGGGATCTCGTGGTGCGATTGTGGAGTCAAAATGCATGACAGAATTGAAAATATGGCCTTAATTGGCTAAAGGTCAAGAAAGGTCAACGTGTCCACTGGCAATACATTCAAATTTACATTTTCAGTGTTTATATTTCCAAAACTATTGATTTTCTGAATCTATATTTTTGGGCCATTCATTCCTGGAGGCAGAGCATCCCATGTGCCAAGTTTGAAGTAAATCAGAGAAATTTGATACAATTACACAAAACACTATGAAGGCCAGAAATCCATTTCCAAGAACGCCTCTGTCCACTTGGCATACCCGAGGCCCTGCGGTAAGTCATGGGAAGTGGATAAATCAAATCCACTTCTCATACTTTACTGCAGGGCCCCGGGTATGCCAAGTGGACGGAGGCTATATCTCCACAGTGCCTTGGGCTAAGAGGCTGAAATTTACAGGGCAGGTTTCTTTACTCCGTGCCCCTGGTACTCCGTCCGCCTTGTCCTTTTTACTTCGTGCCCCTGGTACTCCGTCCGCCTTGTCCTTTTTACTTCGTGCCCCTGGTAGTCCGTCCGCCTTGTCCTTTTATTTCGTGCCCCTGGTAGTCCGTCCGCCTTGTCCTTTTTACTTCGTGCCCCTGGTAGTCCATCCGCCTTGTCCTTTTTACTTCGTGCCCCTGGTAGTCAGTCCGTCTTGTCTTTTTTACTTCGTGCCCCTGGTAGTCCGTCCGCCTTGTCTTTTTTAATTCGTGCCGCCGGTACTCCGTCCACCTTGTCTTTTTTACTTGTTGCCCCTGGTACAGTACTCCGTCCGCCTTGTCTTTTTTAATTCGTGCCCCCGGTACTCCGTCCACCTTGTCTTTTTTACTTCGTGCCCCAGGTACTCCGTCTGCCTTGTCTTTTTTACTTCGTGCCCCAGGTACTCCGTCTGCCTCGTCTTTTTTATTTCGTGCCCCTGGTACTCCGTCCACCTTGTCTTTTTTACTTAGTGTCCCTGGTAGTCCGTCCGCCTTGTCTTTTTTACTTTGTGCCCCAGGTACTCCGTCCACCTTGTCTTTTTTACTTACTGTCCCTGGTAGTCCGTCCGCCTTGTCTTTTTTACTTTGTGTCCCTGGTAGTCCGTCCGCCTTGTCTTTTTTACTTCATGTCCCTGGTACTCCGTCCGCCTTGTCTTTTTTATTTCGTGCCCCTGGTACTCCGTCCGCCTTGTCTTTTTTACTTAGTGTCCCTGGTAGTCCGTCCGCCTTGTCTTTTTTACTTCGTGCCCCTGGTACTCCGTCCACCTTGCTAAAATTTCTTTAAATGATGTGAAATGTATAGGGGCACCCAAAATTGATCCTCTAATCCAGAATCCTGTGTTTCCGGCTTCTATCTCTCCTCCACGCCTACTTCCTTTCAGGGTCATCGTAGCAATACAGATCCAAGGTCAGTTGATTAAAGGGGTCGCAGAGATCACTTGGTACAATTTTGGAATCAAGATTCATGGCAGAATTTAAAATATGGCCTCAAATTGGCTAAAGGTCAAGAATGGTCAACGCTTCCACTGGCCATACATTAACATTGACCGATTGATTGTCAGTGTTTATATTGCTTGCATTGGTCTCATCAGTTAATATAGACCTGGTTGAACCTCTTGGCGGTGGTCCAGGTCCAATTTGGGGCTTCTGTGCCAATTTCAGCCAGTTTCGGGTATAAAATTGGTGAAAAATGGCTGAGTCCATGAAGTGGAGAAATCTGTCCAATTTTGGGCATCTGTGCAAAGTTTGGCAGGCTTCGGGTATAAAATGGGTGAAAAATGGCTGAGTCCACGAAGTGGACACATTTCCACGAAATGGACAGCCCAGTAGCACGCTATCACCATCTAGTGGATTTTTCATGTATCACAACTGAGTGTCCAATGGCCCAATCACTTGCATTGCCATTGGACACGTCACGTCACGAAACTAGTCCCTACTTCGTATCCATGTCCATTGAGTTGACTTTTGGCCAATGGCAGGAAGTCGCCATTCAAAATTTGTCCATATAGTGGAAGGTTCCATTACTGTATTTATGGCATTAGGGTTAGGAACTGTTAGTATAGGATTAGGGTTAGGGACTGTTATTACAGGATTAGGGATAGGGACTGTTAGTATAGGATTAGGGTTAGGGACTGTTATTATAGGTGAGGGTTAGGGACTGTTATTATAGGATTGGGGTTAGGGATTGTTATTATAGGATTAGGGTTAGGGACTGTTTTTATAGGTGAGGGTTAGGGACTGTTAGTATAGGACTAGGGTTAGGGACTGTTATTATAGGATTAGAGTTAAGGACTGTTTTATAGGTGAGGGTTAGGGACTGTTAGTATAGGACTAGGGTTAGGGACTGTTATTATAGGACTAGTGTTAGGGACTGTTATTGTAGGACTAGGGATAGGCTTTTAATGGGATTTGATTTGCAACATTCACTGTTGCTTTGAACTCACAATCCTAGGAAGCGGTTCTGCATATTGTACTTCATGCAACCTGAATGTTCATATTGACTTCTGAATTAATAGTTCATATGTGCATTGATGTACAATTTACACCTAAATCATCTATACTAGGATAATGACATACACACACTAACTGTAAACTCTCTAGAAATTATTAAATACATAAAAGTAATAACATTGCAGGAAGTTTAAAAGCAAAAGGAAGGTCACAAACAACAATAGGAGGTGATCACATGAAAGCCAGTATATAAACACTTAAAGAGTTTTGATTTTAAAGATGATACAGAGATAGACATATTCAGCATGGATACAGCAGATCTGGGATCCCTGATGGCCAACATGCATTTTGTTTCCAATCTTGACTTTGAAACAGGATCTGTTTTGTAGATTATATGGGGTGAGAGGGTTAATGATAAAGTTTGGAAACATTCATACAGTAAAGGAGGTCAAACAAACCAACAGTGATATCGTTGTGAAATGAGAGAGAATCTGGATTTTGTTGAACTCAGCACCATAGAGAGCTCCAGATCAGAGCTGGACTGAAATATCTCAACACAATTTTGGTGTATTGACATTAAATGTCTCACAGACATTCATGGTACCAAGAGGATGAATAATACTGACTTTGGTGATTGCTTCACTTTGCAGCTAGCGCCACCATCAGGTCAAAATTTCAATTTGTTCTGCTGTTTATGACAAAATACCTGCAAAACTAAAGACTTTCCCATCAAACAGTTGACATTGGATGAAAAGCTTTATCTTTCTAATTTATTATTTACCAATGTCTCAAGAGTCTGCAGACCATCATCATGTCAACCAGTGAAGAAACTGCAACAGCAGCTGCACAATGTTACTGTGTTAATAGAGACTATGCTATTAGTATTAGGAGAGGTCAGCCATTTGGTTTGGGTCACGCACATATAATATTACAAAATTATCATGTGGGTGATAAAATCATTTACTGGACCAACGCAGTAATTCAGGGACACAAGGTCACTGCTCTTTTAAAATGATATGACTTGTGTAATCATGCTGTGTTCAAATGCATGAAATAGCAGCCATAAATATCATCCAGGTATAAGTCATTGATACAGGGTTTGTTCCTCTGTTTCTGGAGGCAGTAAACAGTCAAAAAACCTGGTGCCATGACGGGTTAGAGGGAAAATACAATCTGAAGCAATTAAATATCGGTTTACACACAATAACAGACAGACTGGACCAAGCAAAAGGAAAGAAAAAAACATATTTCTCTGTATGGTCCTTTCCATAATTTTGTCAGACATTTATAATAAAAACATGAGCCTGTCATGGCAAAAACAAGCACTTTAGCGGATGTAAAATGACGGTGCCAGGTTGCCCCGAATGATGGTCCTCCCTCAATACTGGACCAATTTTTTTTTTAAAAAGTCTTGTCCCCATTAGTCACTTAGACTCAGAAACATGAAAAAATAAGGTCCAAGTTGAAAAATAATGAAGTTATCCTTTAAGACTAAATGTGGGACCCACGTTAGACATAGTATTGGACACTGGACACCCCCCATTCTCATTCTCATGTATATCTTATGTATTGTTTTATTTTTAATCTGATATGTGTATGTGCACTAGCAACTAATATTCTGGTAGGATTATCTGTGGTTATAAAGAGTAAAAGTCATACAGGCACTTCGGGCAGCTAAGGGGTCCTTGGGTGAGATGCAGGTTCGAGTATGCGTCATTCAGCAGACGTATCGGCAGTATGTAGCCGCGCAATGCTAATGTGCTGTGTTTCTGTGTTTCCAGGTGAGCTAAAGTAGTTAAAAGATGTATAAAAGTAGTGACACAGATGTATAAAGAATGTGTAGGAATAAGGGACCAGCGGTAATGCAAACATGAGGTTTATACTAGAGTGTTGCAAGCTGTGAGAAGTATGTTTTGTGTAATAGTGTTAGCCGTTTGCTAATGAGGACATTTATAGTGTAACCAACAGGGGCCTGCTAGGATGTGAGTTGTGAGTGTGCAGAACGTGATCAGTGTGAATGTGTTTTGAAGATTAAACAGGAAACAGACATTTTATGTTTATTGTGTGTTCATAGCCAATGTGAATGTTTATAGTATGCGTCATTCAGCAGACGTATCGGCAGTATGTAGCCGCACAATGCTAATGTGCTGTGTTTCTGTGTTTCCAGAGAAGAAGTAAAGATTTATTTTAAACTTATGCACGCCTGGAAGTCACTTTGTGTCCAAGTGTGCAACAAATATTAGAGGCACCGCTGGGATGATTAACGCCGTGCTCAGAGTGACAACGTGGACGGAGATTGCCTTTCACTGACGACGGGAGCGCGCATCGTCGGGGGCGTGGCTACATCACACACAATGGATCTGGAGGAGCTGGCAGAGACCGTGTCTCAGAGACTATGGCTTTTGCAGCTGGATCAGCTCAAAGAGGTGTGTGATGCAGCTAAAATCCCAAGAGTAAATGTCACAACAAGGCGAGCATTAATCAGACAAATAACAGAATCCATGGATGATGTGATTAATGATGAAGAGGAGGATGTTGCAAGGCATCATCTGAGAAAATTGCTGAAATTAATTGAACAAATAATAGAAAAGACTGGAAATGCTCATAGTGAAGAAAACACAGAGAGCACAGCACAAGATAGCCAGAAAACGGCTGAAGAAATGAGTTTAGAGGAGAAATACTCACAGCTCCAGCTAAACAGTCAAGCTCTGCAGGATGAAGTTAGGAGGCTGAGTGAAAGAATGAACAGTGCATCTCCAAGCCAAGTTTCACCTCCACAAAGTGTGATGCCTACAGCTGTGAACAGGCTTCCAGAAGTGACAATAAGGAGAGAATTCAAGATCTGCGGTCAGATTGGGGAAAAGGGACAGAAGGACAGACTGTCATACACGAACCTGATGCATCAGATGGACAAAGGCCTGAGTAAAGGACACAGTGAAGCTGAAGTCATGGAAGCTGTGGTCAAGTCAATCAGTCCAGGTTTGAGTCTTCGTGATATGCTTGAGATAAAAAGTGACCTTACCCTCCCCCAGTTAAAGGCCATATTAAAGGGGCACTTCAAAGAAGACAGTTCTACAGATCTATATCACAGACTAGTAAATATAACACAAGACACTCGTGAATCTCCTCAAAACTTCCTCTTCAGAGCAATTGAGTTAAAGGAAAGGCTGTTACTTGCTTCAAGAGAAGTAGAGCCAGATGAACAGTACAGCTCCGAGCTCATCCAGAAGAAATTCTTGAGGTCAGTTAGTACTGGGCTGTTAAGTGACCATATCAAGTTTCAACTTAAGCCTTATCTCGATGATCAGAGGGTGACAGATGAAATACTCATCGACAGGATGAATGAAGCTGCTAGTGTTGAATCAGAAAGACAATCCAAGCAAAGGAAGAACACAAGCAGCAAAGCCACAAAAGTAAATGAACTACAGACAGAAAGGCGGATCAGTCAACAAAGTCAGTGTGCAGCTGAAGCCAGAGTAGAGGTTCAAGAGCAGGAAGCTGAAGTTGTGAAGTCCAAGAGCCGCAAAACACCTGTTAGTCCCAGTTCAAGAGACTCAGAGCTTTATGAAACAGTCAGGCTACTGAGAGAAGAAATGGCAGAAATAAGGAAAAGCTTAGCTAACCCTCAAGTGCCCACACGCCAAATAAAAATGGGTGCTAGGAGAGGATGTAAAGCATGTCAGGGGCAGGGTACAGGTAACCAGTGTGAACATTGTTTCAAGTGTGGAAAGTCAGGGCACTTTTCAAGAGGCTGCAGAGGACAGAGGAGGCAGGAAGGAACACCTGATGGCATGAAGGTGACCATCCAGGCGGTCACACCCCCAACATCATTAGCTCCAAGCCACACTGAACCAGATGACAAGGTACATGAGCTTCTTTGTGATCGAATCAGGCAGCTGGAGGCGGAGTTAGCGGAAAGTGGGAAGGCTGAACAGACTGTGGGTGCTACCTATGCCAGCCATCTGTCATTAAGTCGCCAGGCCAAGTTGAGAGCCCTCATCGGAAAGAAGTGCATGGTGGATTGTTTCTTTGATGGAGTAGCGACACAAGCACTGTGGGATACGGGTTCGCAGGTCACAATTATCAACGAAAGTTGGAGAAAGTCCCACCTTCCACACGTCCGGGTACGGAGCACGGATGAACTCCTGGGTGAGGACGAGACCCTCATTGGCAAAGCAGCAAATGAGACACCCATACCCTTTGCAGGTTGGGTTGAACTGAAGTTCAAGCTGGGTTCAAATAGAGCCCCACAGCCAGAGCTACTTGTGCCAGTGCTCATCTCTAATGAGCCAGGAGTAGCAGAGCCACCGATCATCGGCTACAATGTGATCGAGCATCTGGTGATGAATGGAATGGAGCAGCATCCAGAAGTTACACCTGTGGTGGTAAGAGAAGCTTTCTCCATTGACTGTAAAAAAGCAAATGTGTTGATCCAGATAGTGAGGAGCTGTGACCAGAGCGACAAGGAGGGCGTGGTGAAAGTTGGAAGACTCAAGACAGTGATTCCGGCAGGCCAGACCAGGGAGGTTAAGTGCAGTGTGAGGACAGGTCCCCTTTGCACAAAACAGGAAGTCCTTTTTGAACCAGAGGAGGTTCCAAAGTGGCCAGAGGGGGTAAACATTACTGAAACAGTCATCTGCCTACAGAAGGGAAATTGGTCTAAAGTGGCTATACCGGTCACGAATGACAGCGACCATGACATCACCCTCACCCCACGCACAGTGTTGGGACAGCTGCAGCAAGTTAAGGCTATTTACCCAGTCGATGTGAGACCAGCCTGTGCTACTGAAACCACAGCCAAGACAGCCACTGCAAGTGAAATCACAGCCAAAACAGACACAGCAAGTGAAAGCACAGCCAACGCTCCTGAAAATCATCACCAAGATAAACACAAACAACTGGACACCGGCAAACATGATTCATGGGACCCACCAGTGTCAGTTGATCATCTGACTCCAGATCAGCAGCAAAAGGTGAGACAGATGCTACGAGAAGAGTGTGTTGCATTTTCAAAGGACGACAATGATGTGGGATGCATTCCATCTCTGCAGTTAAAAATCAGACTGAGTGACACAACTCCGGTAAGGCGCACCTACACTTCAGTACCCAAACCACTCCACAAGGAGGTGAAGGAGTATTTGGAGGACCTGCTGAACAGAGGATGGATTTGTAAATCCCGGTCCCCATACTCATCACCAATCGTGTGTGTGCGTAAGAAGGATGGGAGTTTACGTCTGTGCGTGGATTACCGTGAGTTGAACCAAAAATCCATTCCAGACCGTCACCCCATCCCTCGGGTACAAGATATGCTGAACAGCCTGAGTGGGAGTGCATGGTTCTCGGTACTGGACCAGGGCAAGGCATACCATCAGGGATTCCTTGAGGAGAGTAGCAGACCACTCACAGCCTTTATAACACCTTGGGGTTTATACGAGTGGGTAAGGGTCCCTTTCGGCCTGTCCTCGGCTCCAGCAGAGTTCCAGTGCAGCATGGAGGAGTGCCTCGCTGGTTTGAGAGATGAAACATCTCAGCCGTATTTGGACGACAATCTGGTCCACAGCAAGTCGTTTGAGGATCACCTGCGTGACCTGAGAGAGGTGTTACGTCGCTACCAAGCACATGGAGTAAAACTGACAGCTAAAAAGTGTGAAGTGTTTAAGGACAGAGTGAAATTTCTGGGAAAGATTGTATCCAAAGACGGCTACTGCATGGATCCTGCTGAGCTAGCGCCAGTCCAAGCGCTGAAAGACCGCAAACCTGAGACTGTGGGAGACCTGCGGAAAATGCTAGGGTTCTTATCCTACTACCGTCCATACATTCCAAACTTTTCATGCATTGCCAAGCCACTATACAGTCTGTTAGCCACGGATAACACAGGCAGCAAGGTCCAAGGATCAAGTGCAAGTAGGAGCAGGGGGAAACGCAAGCAGTTAGACGTGCGGCCCTCAAGCCAGCTGATCACCTGGACAGAACAACACCAGGAAGTTCTTTGCCAGCTTATAGAGTACCTGCTGAGTCCACCGATCCTAGGTTACCCTGACTTTGAGAAGCCGTTTGTGTTACATTGTGATGCTTCTCAGGAAGGGCTTGGTGCAGTACTGTACCAGAGACAACAAGGCAAGCTGGTCGTCATCGGTTATGGGTCGAGAACACTAACTACTCCAGAAGCAAACTACCACCTCCATTCTGGGAAGTTAAAGTTTTTAGCAATGAAGTGGGCAATCTGTGAAAGATTTCGGGAGTACCTGTATTATGCACCCTCATTCATTGTCTATACCGACAACAACCCTTTAACCTACGTACTGACCACAGCGAAGCTGAACGCCACAACACACCGGTGGATTGCTGAGTTAGCGGACTTTAAGTTCTCAATTAAGTACCGGCCTGGGAAAGCTAATGGAGACGCTGATGGTTTGTCGAGAATGCCATTAGACATGGAGCAGTACATCCACACATGTTCACAGGAAATGGAGCCAGAGGTGATAACAACTGTCACACAGGCACTCAAGCTTGACTCCCACGAACATGAGCCCTGGATGTGTCCAGTTACCATCGCTGCAGCATGTACTGATGTAGAGCATGAACGAGTAGCATCCCCAGTAGCAGAAATCTCCACAGAGAACCTAAAGAAAGCACAAGAGGATGATCCAGTCATTGGCAAGGTCCGAGAGTATGTCATCACAGGACAGTGGCCTCATCTGAGAGGAAGAGACCGGCGAGATGACACTTCTGTTCTTGTAAGGGAGAGGAAAAAACTGTATGTCAACGAAGAAGGTATCCTGTACAGAAAGTCAGCGGCTCGAGCACAGCTAGTGTTACCTACAGCATTCCATCTGCTGATCTACAGGGAGCTACATGAAGAAATGGGACACCTAGGAGTGGAGCGGACACTCAGCTTGATCCGTGATCGATTTTATTGGCCTCATGTGCAGAGAGACGTGGACCATTATGTGACCAAGGTGTGTAGCTGCCTGAAACGGAAGCGGCCGAACAAGCCAACTCGAGCACCGCTGGTTAATGTGGTGACCACATACCCTTTCGAAATGGTCTCAATCGACTACCTGCATCTGGAAAGCTGTAAAGGAGGATACGAGTACATCCTGGTCGTTATAGATCATTTTACACGCTTTGCACAGGCATATGCATGCACCAACAAGTCAGCAAAAACTGCAGCTGAGAAGATTTTTGGAGACTTCGTGCTCAAGTTTGGATTTCCTGCCAAGCTGCATCATGATCAGGGCAGGGAGTTTGAGAATAAACTGTTTTCCAAGCTGGAAGAATACTGTGGTATCCAAGGTTCACACACAACACCTTACCACCCAGCTGGAAACGGTCAGACCGAGAGATTCAATCGAACGCTTCTTTCCATGCTTAGAAACCTGACAGAGGAAGCCAAGTCAGATTGGAAGAGCTCCTTAGCCAAAGTCGTGCATGCGTATAACTGTACGCGAAGTGAAGCAACAGGTTATGCCCCATACTACCTCCTCTATGGTAGAAATCCCCAGCTACCTGTCGACATCATGTTTGGCCTGACTCCAAGTGATCAGAACTCTTCTCACAGCGAATATGCAAGTAAGTGGAGAGGGCAGATGCAAGAGGCATACAAGCTGGCATCAAAGACAGTTCAGAAGGAGCAAAACAGAGCAAAGAAGCAGTACAACAGGAAGGCGTATGGAGTGGAACTACAGCCAGGGTGTAGAGTGTTAGTGCGGAACTTCAGGGACAGAGGGGGACCTGGGAAGCTCAGATCTTATTGGGAGGAGCAAGTCCACATTGTAACTGAGAGGAAGCACAAGGACAGTCCTGTCTACGTCGTGCAACCAGAAAGAGGCCCAGGAAAGACAAGAGTCCTGCACAGGAACCTGTTACTACCCTGCGACTTTCTGCCTGTGGAAGAAGATAAGCAGGAGAAAAAGAAAATGGACAAGAGAAAGCTGAACACAATTGAGAGGAGTAAAAGGCAAGCAAAGCAGACAGAGAGAGACCTCGACAGTGGTTCAGAGGATGAAAGCAACTGGAGATTCATCACCACACGACCAGCAGAGCCTTTCAAACAGGTCAGAAGCCAGCTGAGAGTGGAAGCAGAGGAATTCCAGCCACCACCAGCTGACAGGGAACTGGAGCAAAGCCGTGAGGAAGATAAGTGTCCAGAGGAGAGTGTTGAAGACAGGATGGAACCAGACGTGGAGGATGGAGAAACGGCGCAGGTTGAGCAAGAAACGTCATCTGATGAAGCAGATGGGATGGACTCTGAGCAGGTGTCATCTAATGAAGCAGATGAGATGGACTCTGAGCAGGTGTCAGCATCTGATGAAACAGATGAGAGGGGCTCTGAGCCGCAGTCATCTTCCACGAGAAAGTATCCTTTTCGACAAAGAAACCCACCCAAAACACTTACATACAACACATTAGGTCAACCATCAGTCACACACAGACATAAGTGATGTTTACAGCTAAAAGTAGACATAAGTTCATAGTCACATGTTGAATTCATTGTTGTGACAGTTAAACAAGAAGTTCATAATTACACATTAGTCTTAAGTAAAAAAAAATGATTCATGTTAAGTAGAGTACCAGAATCCAGACCACTGACACATTGTAGAAAACTGGACATATGTGAGGCATACAGTAGTACATGTGAGTCTGTGTAATGGGTTATGGGGTAGAAATGGGGTCAAAACCTTTCAGTCTGGGATACATGGCCCGCAAGAGTAGCGGAGTAGCACTTCAGATATCACCTGGCCAGTGGTGTCTGTGGCTGTCACGTGACATAAAGAGGAAGATAAATGTCATGTCAAAGACTGTTGTGTACAGAGAGTATCCCAAAGACTGACTTCTGTTTTACCTACCGCTATAACTCACCAGTTGAAGACACAAGTTTTCTGGGAAATTCTTAAATGTCGAGACGACATTCATTTTGGAGGGGAGAGTGTGGGACCCACGTTAGACATAGTATTGGACACTGGACACCCCCCATTCTCATTCTCATGTATATGTTATGTATTGTTTTATTTTTAATCTGATATGTGTATGTGCACTGGCAACTAATATTCTGGTAGGATTATCT
>CAKAOI010034489.1:0-18005 GCA_916701655.1 Sebastiscus albofasciatus | reverse complement strand
AAATAACCACTCGTTACAACCAAGGTATGCAGAATACCATCTCTGAACGCACAACACGTCCAACCTCGAAGCAGGTGGGCTACAGCAGCAGAAGACCACCCGGTACTAGCATCGGCCACTTTATTAGGTACACCTTGTACCTAATGAAGTGGCCAGTGAGTGTATATATTAGGAGTAATATTGAGAATAGGGATTCAATTATTGCCCACTAAAATGTTTGAGGTGTCTCAGTCTGTCTGTCTGTCTGACAGAAGCGGACTCCAAAAGTGGTCATTTTGATCAGCATGTTTGGAGCATGCAAACTCTGAGTGTTTTCACTTTGAGGTGTGTTAGACCAGAGAATGACAGAATGAAGCAGAGCCAACGTGTTCTTTGGGACCAGCGTTTCTTCGTAGAGTAACATTAGAATATGAAGCTCCAGTGACGTACCTGGAACTCTGACCGCTCTGTAAAGAAGTGTTGGAGCAGCACCAGCATGTCAGAGGCCACCGTGGCCACATTGGTAGCATAGCTGTCTGGCCGGTCAGTGTAGCTGAAGCCAGTACCCACAGGGTTGTCTACAAACAACACACTGGCTGCTTGCACCTGGAAGAGCCAACACACACACACACACACACACACACACACACACAAAAAGGTATAGTTCATGCTAGTAGGGATGGTTAGAGTTAGGATAGGACAGGGGCGCTGCATCCTAACTGGGTGCACAAGGGGATTTATGGGTTTACGGGGCCCTTTAAAAATGTTCCTTGATTAAAACCAGAGTAAAATGGTTAAAATCCCAAGCAAGAAATAAGATAAGAAAAATAAACACATAAAATAAGTGAGATGAATAGAATAAAAGCCACACATACATACATACATACCTACCTACCTACCTACCTACCTACCTACCTACCTACCTTCCTGGTTCCCTCCACTAACAGGAAGTGATCATCTCCCTGGTTCCCTCCACTAACAGGAAGTGATCATCTCCCTGGTTCCCTCCACTAACAGCCAATGGGATTGTCCCATTTAGTTTTGGATTATTGCAGAAAATGATCTCTGTGACAAACACACGTTTATGATACTGCCACGTTTTGTTCAGCAAGATAATGAGAGATGAATACAGGTACATTCAGACAGAGAGGATGAGAATAATAATGTGTTTTTTAAACATTAAAGCATGAAAAAATGTTCTAGTAGAAACCTAAAATACAAGTATGACCTTGGAAATGAGCAGCATGTCCTCTTTAAAACATTAAACGCAACCTTCTTACCCAGCTCGTCTTCCTGGGTTCTAGGTTCCTGTTCAACGGTCCAATCTCCTCAAAGTTCCCAAAGCCACTTCCTGATCCTCCTGGTCCACCCTGAGGACATATGGGCAAACTTCCTCATCATGCTCCAACATTAAACAGCAAAGAGGCTATTTATCACAGCAAAAGTCACATATCCATTTAAAGCATCAGTAGGTAGGTTGGAGCAAATATGATTTAAAAAGTTATTTTTATAAAATGGTCACTATATCCTGACAGTAGTGCATGAGACAGGTAATCTGAAAAACGTCATGTTCCTCTGTGTCCCCCGGTGCTCCTAATGGCTTCTGCAGGATTTCAGTGTGCTCTGGCTGGTGGGCGGGGCTTGGTATTTCCTCAACAGATCTCAACATGGCTGCCAGGTCACAAACTTTCTCATTTTACAGCTAAACAGTACACTACAAGATGATTCTGAAAACATGTGAAGAGAGAAATAGGCATTACAGTAACAGAATATTGATTCATATCTGGTCAGCGTTGCCTAGTTTGACCAGAGTTTGGTGAGTGATTGACAGCCGTCTCTGTTGAAAGAACAGACAATAGGAACGCTCTTTCTCTCTGAAATGACCTGTGATTGGTCAAAGTCTCCCGTCACAGGCTAGATGTTCTAAAGCCTGAAAACAGAGCCACGAGGAGGAGCAGAAGTCTAGTCATCTCTCAGAACACTTGAATTACAATATGCTGAAAGGTTATTATGTGCTAAATTTTGGCAAGGAAAAACAGTCATGTCCATTTTCAAAGGGGTCCCTTGACCTCTGACCTCCAGATCAGTGAATGTAAATGGGTTCTCTGGGTACCCACGAGTCTCCCCTTTACAGACATGCCCACTTTATGATAATCACATGCAGTTTGGGGCAAGTCATAGTCAAGTCAGCACACTGACACACTGACAGCTGTTGTTGCCTGTTGGGCTGCAGTTTGACATGTTCTGATTGGAGCATATTTTTTATGCTAAATGCAGTACCTGTGTCATTGTTTTGTGTTGTTAATTGATTTACAATAATAAATATATACATACATTTACATAAAGCAGCGTATTTCTCCACTCCCATGTTGATAAGGGGATTAAATACTTGACAAATCTCCCTTTAAAGAACATTTAGAACAGATCAAAAATGCGTGATTAAATATTTCAATGGATTGACAGCCCTAACTCTATGTAATGGAAATCAACTTGCAGAGACATATAGCTGCTCCAGTCAGTGTTTTAGTATCACGTTTCCACAGAGTTGTGGGATCTTGTGACAGACAATAAGAAGAAATCAAGGCAGCAGAACCTGAGATACATTAAAAGAATCTGTTATGGGCACCCAAAAAAATAATAGCATCTCTAGTTAGACCCCTCCCTGGTTGGTCAAACTCAAGCCCCCAGTTTGTAACATAAGCTTTGATATGGAAGAGTTGTTGTCTCCCAGCCCAGCTGAGAGGTCATCAGGGTTATTATCTCAAACTAACAATACAGCAGCTTTCAGTCCCCAGGACTAAGGAACTGATGTTGAAGTGTAGAATCAGTGTTCTCTTTAAGCTGCCTGACAGGAATACAGAGAGAGTTACCCGACTCATACAGGTCAGTCTCTGCAAACTGATTATTGTAATGCACGGAAACCTGGGAGTTAGGGGGAAACAAATCAGTTAAACCATGCAGAAACAGCGGGAATGAGTGGAGCTGGTGGTGTCCTACCTGCAGCCACATGACCAAAGGCAGGTCCTGGTAGTCTGCAGACTGGCTGTCAGTGTAGTAGAGCCACCAGAACATGTGGGCCCCGTCCCTCACCTCCACGTAGCTCCAGGCTTCTTTACCCTCCAGCGGACCGCAGAGCCCTGCACGGGGTTCAGTTCCAGCTACAGTTACAACCTGGTGTTCAGCTCCACTGCTGACGTTACAAAGGTTAAACCCGTCCACACATCAAACTAACAGCATGAAGTCAACGCTACCTGAGCTGAGTCAAGGCTCGATCTGTCTGACTGGAGTCTGATAGAAATATACACATATAAACATATAGATATATAGATGTAGAGAGAGAGATATAAACAGACCATAATAACAAGAAGAATCAGAACGTTACCTGTAGAGACGATAACAGCCAGTAGCACCAACACACTCATGTTGAAGCGGGAGTTGGACAGACTCGGCTCGGCTCGGCTCGGCTTTATTCCTACCAGAAATCACATGACTTTCACCCTGGGTCAGCTGACCGGTGACGTCATCAGCCTCGATATAAAAGATGATTTAAACCAATAAATAGAGTAAACTAGTCTCCAGGTTAAACCCGTCCACACACATTAAACTAGCGCTACCTGAGCTGAGTGAAGACTCCTTGGGTCTGACTGTAGTCTGAGAGAAGGTCTACATATACAGACTAGGAAAATTAGGAGCCCATATTACTTAACAACCACCAGAGGAAGTACCATATGAGGAGAGCAGCCAGTATCACCAACAGACCCATGTTCAAGCGGCATTTGGACTCGGCTCGGTTCGGTTCGGCTTTATTGCTACTAAAGATGACATCATGACCACCACCCTGGGTCAGTTCACCGGTGACGTCATCATCATCAAATGATCATGAACGTGTTCGGAAAGGGAAATAATGGGTGAAATATTTGATATAAAAGATGAATTCAACCAATAAATACAGTAAACTAGTTAGAAGCCTCAGTTAAAATACAAAATACAACATTTCCTCCTAAAAAGACGTTAATGAACTACAATTCCCGTGATTCATTGCGCTCAGCGTGCTATAGTCTTCTTTAGTCTGGAGTCTGGTAGAAACCAGGCCACCAGAGGGCGGTGTTGTGAAAGAGTTGGCTGCTTCAGAGCGGGAGACCCGAGACTTCCGGTTAAATAGTAGTCCAGTCCTTCAAAATAAAGGCTCGAAAGGACAAAATAAAAATAAATGAAAGGACAAAAATATACCTAGTCATCTAAAACTATTGATCTCAGATAATTAGATGTACTTATTATAAATGTGTGTACTACAAACAAATATAAATATAATGCATATGTAATATATATATACACCGT
Source organism: Sebastiscus albofasciatus (assembly GCA_916701655.1). Lineage (NCBI taxonomy): Eukaryota > Metazoa > Chordata > Actinopteri > Perciformes > Sebastidae > Sebastiscus > Sebastiscus albofasciatus. Next base: position 13,688 of record CAKAOI010034489.1, on the reverse strand, counting down.
ACTTCAGAATATGGCATTTTAATAGCCTATCAGGATTTTCTAAATTTGGGGCAATACAGTAACTGAAGTGTGCTGTAATTTATCAATACAGTATCTACGTTATTTTTGTAAAATCATCTGTAAATTGTTCGTCATATATTTTTTATTTGTGAACAAATATAATCAATGGAATATTATTTAAAAGTTTTGATTTATAGAATATGATTTTACAGGGCAAACATTTTCAGATGTATTAAGTGTTCAGATGAAGGCTGTGATATGTGTAAATAATAAAATAATCATTTAACTAGTAATAATAATGGTCCAAAATGATGTAATAGTTTTAAGTAAAAAATCGTAACATTTTCTTGGGGGAGGACCCCAAAACCCCAAATATCCTAGTATATTTTATTCAGTGTATGAATTCAGAATGTGTCTCTGTATAATATGTAGGAGCATCCTGACTGGGACATGAATGATACCCTACTATAGGCTACAAATAACACAGGAAAACACTTTAATGAATAATTATGTACAATACTACTACTACTACTACTACTACTAATAATAATAATAATAAGAAGAATGAATACATAGGACAAAGCTGACAGAGATTGCTGATACTGGTCGATACACATGCCAACATGAAAAAGAGAGTGCTGGCACTTCAAGCACTGGTTGTAACTAGTTATTTACTATTTATTATTTATTATTGCTGATGCATAATTTTTCAAAGGTTGGTTATTATAAAGAAGGACTTTTGGAACGGTGAAAACTCCTTTATCCTCTCTATCTGGTGAAGTAAGTAAGTCATGATCGAGGATCCCTTTCTTCTCAGCCATTAGGTCAGTAGATGTGAAAGAGATGTTAACGAACTTCTGCATAGAGTGAACAGAGTTCCTATGGACGGACGGATTTAACACTCTTATCCTGAAAATCCAGATGGGAAATACTATTTCTGTTTCCGGTTGAACCGGAGCGGTGTTTTGGAGTGAGGTTCGGTGTGGTACCCGTTCTGTAGCCGTCATGGCTGCTCACAGTAACAGCTCTATCCGCGTGCGCGTCCTCTTCGACTACCCACCGCCCGCGGTGGTGGACTCCCGGAAGTGCTGGCTGCTCGTGGATCTGAACACGTGTCGCGTGGTGGCGGATCTGGAGAGTGTGATCAGAGATAAGTTCGGGTTCAGCCGCAGGAGCATCCTCAGCCTCTTCATAGACGACTGCTACCTGCTGCACACCGAGAGCGTGTACGTGGTGCGAGACAACGACAGTGTCAGGTGCGTGTGCTTCTCGTCATAATGTACCCGGCTGCACCATGAGGTCATGGTTGTAGGTGTGTGAGGTGGTGCAGGTCTCAGGTCAGCTGCACCATGAGGTCATGTCTGTAGGTCTGTGAGGTGGAGCAGGTCTCAGATCAGCTGGAACAAGCCAACACCAGCATGGAGCATCCTCTATGTCAGCCAGAGACCTCAGCCCTGGCGAGTTAAAGCTGCAGTAGCCAGGTTAAAGCTGCAGGTTAAAGCTGCAGTAGCCAAGTTAAAGCTGCAGTAGCCAAGTTAAAGCTGCAGTAGCCAAGTTAAAGCTGCAGTAGCCAGGTTAAAGCTGCAGTAGCCAGGTTAAAGCTGCAGTAGCCAGGTTAAAGCTGCAGGTTAATGCTGCAGTAGCTGGGTTAAAGCTGCAGGTTAACCTGGCCTGGCTACTGCAGCTTTAACCTGCCTACTGTAGCTTTAACCTGGCTACTGCAGCTTTAACACACCTACTGCAGCTTTAACCTGCAGCTTTAACCCAGCTACTGCAGCTGCAGTAGGCGGGTTAAAGCTGCAGTAGGCAGGTTAAAGCTGCGGTAGCCGGGTTAAAGCTGCGGTAGCCGGGTTAAAGCCGCGGTAGCCGGGTTAAAGCCGCAGTAGGCAGGTTTAAGCCGCGGTAGCCGGGTTAAAGCCGCGGTAGCCGGGTTAAAGCCGCGGTAGCCAGGTTAAAGCTGCAGCACGCCAGGTTAAAGTAGCAGTAGGCAGAATGTTTTGGCATCATTGGGCTAAAATCCCATAATAACCTTTCAGCATATTGTAGTCAAGTGTTCTGAGAGATAACTAGACTTCTGCTCCTCCTCATGGCTCTGTTTTCAGGCTTTAGAACATCTAGCCTTGACGGGAGACTTTGACCAATCACAGGTCATTTCAGAGGGAGAGTGTTGCTATTGGCTGTGTTCCGGCTGGTGGGCAGTTCTTGGTATTTCCTCAACAGATCTCAATATGGTTGCCGGGTCCCAAACTTTCACTACAAGATGTTTCTGAGAACATGTGACGAGAGAAATAGGCATTATAGTAACAGAATATTGATTCATATTTGATCAGCGCTGCCTAGTTTGACTGTTTGATCAGAGTTGGTGAGTGATTGACAGCTGCTCAGAGACGGCAGACTCCAGATCAGCTCTGATTGGTTGTTTTCTTCCGGTCTGTGAAATCTTGCAGATGCCGTTAAGAGGACACCAGAGGAGACAGAGGAACAGGATTTTTTCAGATTACCTGTCTCTTACACTACTGTCAGGATATAGTGACCGTTTTATATAAATAACTTTTTTTTAACCATTTTTGCTCCAATCTCACCTACTGCAGCTGTAAAGCTCTAAAAGCTCTGGAGAAGGTTAGCAAGTTGACCTCAAGTTAAGATTTTTCTTTGCCAAATATTACTTCCAAGGTCAAGAAGGTCACAAACTTTGATGGTCAATGTAGATATTGATATGTTTTCATCTGTGGTGGCACAAAAGTAAATTTCTGTAAATGTTCCCGTTAATGTAACTAGGGTGAAGGTGGACTGTCTGGCTCAGGTGAACGGCCTCAGCAGCTGTCCAGACACAGCAAGTGAAACCTGCAGGAAGAGACCGAGACCCACAGAGGAGGATGGGCCAGCGGAAAATGGAGAGAGCGTGGAGTGGAAGAAAAAAAAGAGAAAAAAAAAGAGCGAGGAGCTCCTGGAGAGGGATACCAAGCAGGTTTCAGGTGATGAGAGGAACAAGAAGTCTCCTGTAAAGAAGAAGAAGAAGAAGAAGAAAATTAAGAAGGCCGAGGAAAACGGCCCTACTGTCACCCCCGAACCAGCTGCCCCCCCAAAACCAGCTGTCACCCCCAAGCCAACTGTCACCCCCAAACCAGCTGCTTCTACCAGAAAACCCCGAGCTAGTGCCGACCAGCCAGTTAAAAGCACCAAGAAGCCCCCAGTGGCACCAGCAACCCCCCCGAGTGTCTCCTCCTCAGACTCCAGTAGCAGCAGCAGTGAGGAGGATGAAGCTCCCAGAAAACCAGCTGCCCAGAAAGCAGCATCCAGAAAGCCCTCCTCCACCCCCACTGCTGCTTCCAAGGCACCTCCAACCACCACCCAGACAAAATCACAGCCTCCTTCATCATCCTCTTCTGAGAGCTCCTCTGATGAGGCCACCGCTGTAAAGAGCCTGCTGAAAACCACCTCCACAACCCCCAAAGGAAGAAGAAGAGCCGACTCTAACCCTCAGCAGGCTCCTCCTGCCCTGCAGCCCACAAACGGTGCACAGAAACGGGCCGCCAGCGTAGCGGTGCCCCTTCAGGATAAAACTGCGACGCCTTGTGACTCAGACAGTGAGGAGGAGATCAAACTGGTGATCCGACGGCCGATGCAGCAGCCGGGCCTCGGTACGGGTGGTCAGTGGTCTTGGAGAGGCGGCGGCCGAGGACAGAGCAGGCGTGGCGGATCTGGAGAGAGGGGACGGGGTGGAGGTCGAGGGGGCATCAGAGGGCACAACGACAGCTCTGAGTTGAGCTGTAACGGAGCCACGGAGCCGTCCTGTCACACCGACTCACTGAGCAACGTGTCAGTAGTCCTCCAGGTCTGTCTGTCCTCTACCATACTATCACATCAATACCTGCGTAGTTAACTATTTAACCTTACTGATTTCTCACGCTAACGGTACATTCACCAATCGAACTTTTCGCGCTGCGCCATTACTACCAAAGTCAATGCAAAGAGACGAACAGACGCAAATTTGGCAAAGTATGCCGCCGGGTGATGCTATGAACCCAGACACGATGGCGTTTGGTTTCCTGACATATCTGGGACTTCACCAACATGTACAAAGCAGCAACAGTGGTTATTTCTTCCAAGGTTGATGGAGGAACTGTTGTTGGTATCTATGGAGACGAGCTCCTCCTCCTCTCTGGTGCGTCTAGAGCGAATAAACACAAATGATAGCGGCGGTCCAACTCACGCTAGTAAAGCAAGGCGAAAATTCGCTTCACTTTTGGTGTGAATGTGGCTTAACTGTCTCCTCAGGATGGAGGTACTGTGAGTGTCTACCGTAAGAACAAATAGTCCAGGATTAAAGAAATTCAGTGAAAGTGAGACTAGTCTGTTCCCTAAGCCCCGCCCCTCTTAGTTACTGTTGCTACACGTGTTTAAGTTCCCCAGTTTATAATGTTAATGGTGACAGATTTATCATTGAAAGTCTTAGTGAGCTAGTTAGCTAGACATGCTAATGTGTGCAGCTTACGTTGAAGCAGACAAACATTGTTTAATTATTTAAAAAGACGCCACGTTCTCCCTCCCAACTCGTCACATACCGCCGCTTGGTCAGCGTCCCTCGGCATTGGAGACCGACGCACGGGGAACCCCTTTAGTGTTACGCACCAAGGACGGCGTGTCAATATGAGCTCGTTACATGCATAATGTCCTTTCAAAATAAACTTCTGTTTTTAACAGGAAGTTAATTTTAGGCAACACAACCACTGAGGTAGGGTCAGGAAACGGTCGTGGTTGACATTAACTTCACTAACTAGAGACTCACGTGATGATGACGAGTCACGTGACTAAAGACTGACTTAGTAAACAGACAATTACATTATTGAAATGTGAAATCTTATTTGCACTACAGTTCCATCTGTTGTATATATGGAACCATGGTGACTGTGTTACCGGTCCATTAAGAAATCCTGTGTATAAAAAGGTATTAATAATAATCTAATGATCTGTTGGGTTGTTGTGTGTAGAACGGAGCAGAAGGAGCTCCCAAACAGGACTACAGCTCGATGCCGCTGCTCGCCGCCCCCCCTCAGGTGGGGCAGAGGATTGCCTTCAAGGTAAGCCTCCTCTAGTCTTCTTATTCCAGTGGATCTGCATGACTACATACTAACCTGGTTAGCTCTGCTTCCAATGTTCCAAAGTCCATCCCAGACCGTACAGCTTCCCCCTGTTTGTTCAACATCTCTATCAATCACAATCAGCTTTATATATACATATATATGTACAGTATATTTGTGATATACTGGTATTGATGATATCTGTTATAATGTCGTGTAGCCAGCGCCTCTTAAATCACACTTTTGTATTTTGCTGTGCCGCTTCCTGGTATGACCAGGTCTTAATCAATGCTGAAAATATGAATTATTATGTATTAGTTATTAGTAGTAGTACTATTACTATTTATTAAAAACAAATCAATTAAGGTTTTGTTTTAAATAATGTAATTTTTTGTTAATATTTTCCAATGCATATCTTTAAAATCAATACAAATTTCATCACAAAAAAGCAAAAACCTGCGCTGCAATAATCGTTACTTGCAGCCTTAATTACCAGAAGGTCTAACGCTGTTTCAATGTGAATTATTCTTTTCACGTTTAATGCAGTCACAGGCAGTAATCAACCATATTCATGTGTGTGTGTGTGTGTGTGTGTGTGTAGTTACTGGAGCTGACTGAGAACTACACACCAGAGGTCTCAGACTATAAGGTGAGTGATAAATGATGGTCATAATGAATCTTACAGTAAATGTTCACACCGCTGACCCACCATGTTGCTCTACATTTTAGGAGGCAAAGATTGTGACCTTTGACCTAACAACCAAACAGATTGAGCTGGAACTACTCAATACCTGTCAAGGTAGGTATCATTTCACCACTGACACAATATTAATCATATTTTAAAATGCCTAATTCAAAGTTAAAGTAAATATTCAAAAGATTGGTTTTCCTTCCAAAACTCGGCCCAGAATCTAGCAAAAGAAGTAGAGTTAGAATCACTGTAGGCCACCGTGGTTGTTATAGGTTAGGGAAAAAACGTCCTCATTTTAAAAATAATGGACTTTTCCAACGTGTTCCATGCATTTGTGACTCCTCATAACTTGCTGCTTCTCCCTCAGCTCCTGTTGAGCCTGGTAAGTTTGACCTGGTTTATCAGAACCCAGATGGCTCGGAGAGCGTGGAGTATGCAGTGACCAGAGGCTCTCGGGTAAGTCTTAGAAAGTTAGCTACTATTTTATTAAACAGTACTTCTTAAAGGACCAGGGTGGAGGAATTAGGTGGATCTACTGGCAGCGAAGGAATACAATATGAATTAAGAATGTTTTCTCTAGTGTATAACCACCTGGTTAAAATAACGTCTTCACTTCCTCCATCAGGTGACAGAACGGTGGGACTCCCTGCTGGAACCACGGCTGATCCTTTAAATGGGACCCGATGGATCTGCCTTTTCTCTTATTAACTTTATGTCAGGATCCTTCAACTTGTTTAACTGGGTAGTCACTTTGGTACATTGCATACGGCCGCTAAGGGATATAATTATATTCTCTCCTCTGTTTTTCTCAAAATGTCATCACTTCACACAGAAGAGCTACTGCAGGTCTAAGTGTTGACAACATGGGGTAGGGGGTTAGATGTCAAATACTGTTTTTTTTAATCCCTTGGTGGAGTGAGTGAAGGACTGGGACAAACTGGTTTTATGTTTTGTACAGAGATGTGACTGTGGATATCAGTCTTGTATAAACATTTTTCTAATAAAACATGTTGTATTATTCCAATGTGGAAATGCTCTTTTATGAAAGGCCATTTCTGCCAGGAAAAGGAAAACAATGGTAGGAATGCCAGAGAGATACGTCAAAAGTGTATTTAAATTAAGATTTGTATTTACTTTTTAGATTTAGTATTTACCCAAATTTGCCATTTTACATTATCAGGAAATGATAAAGTGCCTAAATCAGACTGAGACTTTATGTCTGATAATTCAACACAAAAGCAAAATGGTTGGTTATTTAATTTTTTTGTTTTTGTTTTTTTATTTAAGATCTTTCTGGAGCCGTCTCACCACTTTAGTCAGTTTATTTATTTTTTTTGCAGCTGCAAGTACCACCTCCATCTCCTTTTTGCATTGCACTGTGGGAGAAAAATGTACATCATTAAAGAGTTTGTATAAGTATTAAGCTTAACGTTATGGAAAATAATTCCTTTTTGCTGAGCGTAAACGTTACTTTTCCAAAACCAGACATGACATCGGCTTTATTGCTTGCAATATTAGACGCACATTGTACATTTCAAATTTTAAACACATTATTATGTTAGACATGAAGATTTATATGCTAATATTAGCTTTGGTGGAGGATTAGCTAACAACAACAAACGCTAGCTAGCTCTTATCTGATGAAGATCTATAAGCTAACATTAGCTTTGATGGAGGATTAACTAACAATAACAAACGCTAGCTAGCTCTTATCTGATGATCTGCGGAAGCAAATGTTTTGTAAAGATGTAACTTAAACTGTAATGTTGATGACATTTTGAAATTGTGTTATGAGACTTTTCAATACCGTATCAACAGACAGACCGGCCGGTGATCCATGAACCGGAAGCAGTAACGTACCGTTACTGACCCGTTTTTCACCAAACGTTTTTTTTGTGGGGATGAATCCAACCTACAGTACTCCACGTAGATCATTAACGCTTGAATATAAAACGACTCATTGAAATTGGTTGAGAAAAGCAAACGTTATAGTGCTTTTTATCCAGAAAAACGGCAGCAGGGTTACAGACCAGTCCTGATCCAAAGGCCAACGCTACGTATATACTACGTACATATATATGTTACGATCTATATCTACGGGACCCACTCCCTATGGAGATATTAAGGGCTCATTCTAGCCAAAACACCATTCTTTGTTTCAGGTGATTATAATGAAAACATAGTTATTATTATATTCCATTGCTGCAAATAGATCCCCCCAAATCCTACACACTGGACCTTTAAGTCTTCATCTTGAATTACTACCTCATAACCCAAGTCTTTTTTAGGCTTCCATACAGTTCTACATGTTGACGTCACCAGCTGGTTTTCAGTGCAGCTGCAGTGGGTTAGAGTTGTGGTTCTGAGGGTTCTGGTTCAGAGAGGGCAGGTTAGGTCACGGAAGCAGCTGCTCGGTACCTCGTGTTATTTCGGCGGGTGGCAACACACCTGGGTTATTATTTGGCAGCCGGTTTGTGACGCAATGCCTCGTGTCCTACTCGTAAATCATCGCCCTTTTCCGTAACTTCTCGTGCCTCTTGAACAAGCGACGCTGCTGATGTCACAGAGCAGCAGCAGCAGCGGAGGAGGAGGAGGTGAATGAGGAGGTGAATGATGATGATGGCGACCGTCAGAGCGGCTCTTTAACAGGATAAAGCTCCATCTCCCGCCGCCGGAGCCAGCTGTACGATGGAAGGACGCGTCGCTCCGGACCAGGAGCAGCTCCTCCAGTTCCTCCGGAGGCTCAAGGAGGTTTTCGACGTGTGTGACGAGGATGCTGACGGCTTCATCCGGGTGGAGCACCTGGTGGACCTCGGTCTGCAGTTCGGTCAAGGAGACGAGGTGAGAGGCTGGGAGGACCGAGATAGCTCCTTTACACGCCGACATTTAGATCAGTTTCATTAGTAATAAAGAATCATAATCATAATTATCATCATCATCATCATCATCATCATCATCATCATAATAATAATATATAATGGAGCTCCTGGCAACAACACACAGCCTGTCCTAACCGTGTACATGTCACACAGGTATGCTCGAGCTGTTAGCTGTTAGTGACTCCGTCATCACCTCCAAGACATTAGCTAGCTAGTAGCTAACGTTAACTGGCTAGTAGCTGACGTTAGCTACTAGCTAGCTAACGTCAGCTGGTATATTTGGTGTGTTTATCCGACTCTTGATATGTGTCAGATATTGAACCGGTCTTCAACAGAAGACCACCAAGCTACAACTAGAGAAAATGTTCTTTAATGAATTTGGGACAAATAACACTGCTACTGGTATTAAAGAAGAATGGCTGTATATGAATTTATTAAGCAGAGACCTTTCTATTATAGACGCCTACCACACTGGCGGGTACTTTGTAGTGTTAAAGCTGCAGTAGGCAGAATATTTTTGGCATCATAGGGCTAAAATCCCATAATAACCTTTCAGTATGTTGTAATTCAAGTGTTGTGAGAGAAAACTAGACTTCTGCTCCTCCTCATGGCTCTGTTTTCAGGATTTAGAACATCTAGCTCATGACGGGAGACTTTGGCCAATCACAGGTCATTTCAGAGCGAGAGCATTCCTATTGGCTGGTGGGCGGTGCTTGGTATTTCCTCAACAGATCTCAACATGGCTGCCGGGTCACAAACTTTCTCATTTTACAGCTAAACAGTACACTACAAGATGTTTGTGAGAACATCTGAGGAGAGAAATAGGCATTACAGTAACAGAATATTGATTCATATTTGATAACCGCCAGTCCCAGGTTCAGCACCAACCAGTAGTGCTGGTCTCAGGTTCAGTACCATGGAGAGCTCACCACCAGTCCCAGGTTTAGTAGTGCCAGCCTCAGGTTCAGTACCATGGAGAGCTCAGCGTCAGTCCCAGGTTTAGCACCAACCAGTAGTGCCAGCCTCAGGTTCAGTACCATGGAGAGCTCATTGCCACACCCAGGTTCGGTAGTGCCTGCCTCAGGTTCAGTACCATGGAGAGCTCAGCACCATGGAGAGCTCAGTGCAAAGATCAAGGTTCGGTAGTGCCAGTCCAAGGTTCATTACCATGGTGAGCTCAGTCCCAGTTCCATGTTCAGCACCAACCAGTAGTTCCAGCCTCAGGTTCAGTACCATGGAGAGCTCAGCACAAGTCCCAGGAGCAGTCGTGCCAGCCTCAGGTTCTGTACCATGGAGAGCTCAGCGCCAGTCCCAGGTTCAGCACCAATCAGTAGTGCCAGTCTCAGGTTCAGTACCGTGGATAACTCAGCGCCAGTCCCAGGGTCCTGGCGCTAGCAGGGATGCTCCTGATTCATCATTTGATTGCTTATCCCATGATTCTACTGCTTGCGAATCTATCATATTCTCAGATTTGGAGCTAAATACTGTGTCTGTCTTCATTCATTTAAAAGTGGTGGCTCAGCTGGCTGGAGAGAGCTGCTTCCTGTTTCTCTGCTCAGTTTATCAGGGATTGTTTATAGGGAGTGAACGTGGATCCATATGGAGGATTAAACTGTGGATAGTAACTGAAGATGTGTGTATGCCAACACTGTCTCTAGATTTCATTCATTTCACTATACTACTATACTATGGAATTCAACCAGCAGAGACGTGATTAAAATACGTATTTCATTAAGTTAACAATATAATGCAATTATTTTTTGGTTACCTTTTTGGTAACTGACCTTTTCTACTCATGTGGAGTAGGTATTCCCCAGCAGGCCTTAAATTGATTTTCATAACCTGTTGAAAAAAATCAGTGGCTGTCTGGAAGATATGGAAATGAATCTTAAAACACGTGGTAGGCACTGAATGGTGAGCAATAATGTATATAAAGTATATGCTGTAGCACATTGGCTTAAACATGCAATTCCCTTAAATGATATTAATGGTTCAGATGAGGGCTTTTTTTCTTTTGTTTTTTCGATTTGACAATTCATTTTAAAATGACACTGACCAACATACATGCACAGTGAAAAGAACATCAAGAATAACACAAACAGGTCTCAGGACTTATTTCCACTGTGGTCCTTGTTGTAGTTGGATGTCGTAGAGGTGTGAGCGTACCTGTGCGTAGATTTAGTGGAGTGCGGCATGAGCGGCATATAAAAGCACAAAAAAACCACATATATAATTCACATATATTATTCTGATAACAGGCTAAAGTTCACACTTCCTATTATACTAAAACTGGTGGTAACACTTTATAGAAACCATCATCTATAAATGAAAAATGAATAGTTAATTAAACTTAGTTAATAGTTCTTTAACTGTTAACAAACCATGAAATGAAAATGAATAATGTTTACTAATTATTAGTAATGCTATGATTCATGTTATTTTATCATTAGTTTGTGTAATATGAAATAATTAGTTTATGAATTATATATGGTATCATAGCTGATAAGAGATGATAACAATTAAATTCTGATTACATTAATACACTATTTATTAACAGTTTATTGTTGCACATATGATTATATTTTATATACTATATTTAGTATTTGTTAGTAATTACCAAATGATTTGTAAACTTTTGAGAAATTGTTAGTAAAACATCTATAAACATTACATAGATAGATGGACCAGAAACCTTATTAAGCATTGACAAAGTATTAATTATTTATCTAAATAATGTTTATAGATTATTTATTTATTAACCATTTAATAAGGTATTATAATCATCAGTTGTAACTTTATAATAGTCATCAAAACAATGTTTAAAGATGGTTTACAAACCAATTATTGACCATTAACAAAGTATTACAAATATCTATCTATGTAATGTTTATAGATGCTTTACAAAGTATTTATTATTCATTTAACAAGGTATTATAATCATCAGTTGTACTTAATAATAGCCAACCAAATAATGTTTATAGACTGTTTACAAACCAATTATTGACCATTAACAAAGTATTACAAATATCTATCTATGTAATATTTATATGTTTTACAAACACTTTTTAAAGGTTTACATATCAATTTGTAATCATTAACAATTACTTATAATATAGTATATCAAATGTTATAATGTGTGCAACCATAAACTGTTAAAATAACATAAATTATAGCATTACTAATAATTAGTAAACATTAATTATAATTTCATGGTTTGTTAATAGAAACTTAACTATTAACTAGATTTTAATGAACTGTCAATGAACCATTTCTTAATGCTGGTTATTATAGAGTGCTAGCAGACCGGTCAATTAGATGAGTTACATACACAACCGTGATGACTGAAGACTAGCAGCCAGTCCCTCCAGAACGTGCTTCTAACTGTGTTTAGTCTCACCAGGTTATTTGGAGACTGCTGTGTGAAACATGAGCAGAAATGTGAATCAGTGGAGGGGGCAGGCTAAATCCTGGATGATAAACCATATCTACCAGCGAGTGTAGATTTTCCTTGAAGTTGTCATGGTGGCTGAGCTGAGCTGAGCTGAGCACCCTGAACACATTACTAAAAATAACTCGGTTGTTCTAAGATCGAGGTAGCTACTTCTCCGTCTTCCTCCTCCCCTCTTGCAGCTCCTCTCATCTATGTGTTCTTTGTCACCATGGTGACGAGAGCTTCCCGAGGAGTCTATGAGCGGATTGGTGGGTTATTAAGTAATGAAATGATCGGCCTATGAGATGGAGCTCACTGCACCAGTCCTGTATTTACATTAGTTTCATTTGGAAAACAATGAGACATGCAGAGACATCCAGAGACATCCAGAAACATCCGTTTCTATGGTGAGTAGCAGTCTGAAGCAGTGAGCTTCAGACTGCTACAGACAGTATGAAATAAATAACATCTTTATTCCTCATGTTTATCAGGCCACCACACTGCTCTTCCCATACTGCATACTGCATGCACACTGTGGATTATTAAAATACAAATGTTCCATACTGCATACTGTATACACACTGTGGATTATTACAGTACAAATGTAATCAAGTTATGAAAGCACATATAATGCATTTTATACAGATGTTTGTTATTTCTGTATTTGTACTGTGGAAATATTGTTGTTTGTGTACTAAAACATTATTTGGGTCTTGTTACATTTAGTTTTTTTCATATCTCATATTAAACAATTACTCTTATACAGTATATTATTACCTCACAACATTTTCCAAAGATATTCAACATTATTGTAGACATGAAGTGTTTCTCTGTTTTATGTAATTGGAAACTGACTGCTGTTAGGACCAAACACAACATTTTAGGAGGTGACAGACATTTTTCAACACTTCATAGAAAACAAAAAAAGAAATTGATTCATTGAGAAAATAACTGACGGATTAATTGATAATGAAAACAATTGTTGGTTGAAGCCCTTCGTTAAGAGAGAGATAATGCTTACAGAAGGACATTTCTTACCATCAAGTGGACATGTAGTGGACATATAGTGTATACTGTATATATATACTGTATATGTATATATATGGTAGTATACACATGTGTTACATAACATGTATGTTGTGGGACACAACATACATGTTATTATTATAACAGGTGATAGAACAATAATTTTAATGCATCATAAAAACATCTGTTTTTCTCTGATTTGAAATACAAAGACATTAGAGAATAATAATGTTGTAATAAGAGATTGGTTGGCTGGTATCTGCTCACTTTTTTAATAGTCGTGTATCACAGCTGTTACCCTGCACTATATTCAGTTTTAACAGTTTTCTTCATCTTGTATTTTTATATCTGGTATATTTTTTTGTACTTTGTACTTTGCACTATCTATCTATCTATCTATCTATCTATCTATCTATCTATCTATCTATCTATCTATCTATCTATCTATCTATCTATCTACCTATCTACCTATCTATCTGTCTATCTATCTATCTATCTATCAATCTACCTATCTATCTATCTATCTATCTATCTATCTATCTATCTATCTATCTACCTATCTACCTATCTATCTGTCTATC
>CAKAOI010034485.1:0-10354 GCA_916701655.1 Sebastiscus albofasciatus | reverse complement strand
TATACATATATAAACAAATCTCCAATGTGTAAATCCCAACCCCCCCATGATGTGGCAGTACTTGGTACATTCTGATTGGCCACTTCCTGTATTTAAGAGCTCTGCTTTAGGGGTGGCATCTTTTGCTCCGGCCTGCCAAGACGTTCCTGCAGCAGCAGCTTCAGCAGCACTGGTAACTCAATGAAATAGAAATTACAACAACTAAATGTAAACTAATGTGTGATCGTACAGAAACAAACTGTGATGTATGAAACAAAAGCTCTGTGTCATCATTTATCTGTTTGCTGATGCATGTGCATAAGGTTAACACATAACAATGAGGAGAAAATTAACTATTAAGTGTGAACTATGAAGAAAACTAAGGCGTGCAGTGGAAGTTACTGAAGAGGTTTGTGTGATAGTTCAAGTGGACGTGAAGCACTGAAAGATTATATTTTGTGGCAGTACGAACTAAACAAGCAATTAAAGCAACAGTAGAAATGGAGCAAATATGATTTAAAAAAAGTTATTTTTATAAATATTAATGAAAAATTATTAATAATTATTATTAATGGATTCTTTTACTTATTTTTACTTTATTTATTTAATTGAATTAATGTATTTTATTTATTGAACTTTCTTCTTCTTCGTCTTATTATTATTATTATTATTATTATTATTATTATTATTACTACCATTTGTTTATGTATAATTATTTTTTCATTACTATTATTTATTTTTATTTTTCATTATATTTAATTATTAATTTATTTATTGAGCTTATCAACACTATTATTACCATACGATTTATTTATTCATTTATTTATTTAGTTGAATTTATTTATTTTATTTATTGAACTTCCTTAACAATATTATTATTATTATTATTATTACCTTTCATTTGTTTATATTTATTGTTTTAATTACTATTATTTATTTTATATTTTTCATTATATTTATTTATTCATGTAGTTGTTGAACTTATCAACATAATTATGTTACCATTTATTTATATTTACTTTTATTACTATTATTTATATTTATTTATTGAACTTACTTATCATTACATTATTATTTTTTACCATTTTATTTATTTATCCATTTATTAATTTATTTTAATTTAATTTTTTTTTCTCCTTCTCACACATACCTGCACATTCCTCTGGTCACAGTTATTCATATTTGAATATATGACACACTTTCATAGATGCACACAAGCACTTACAATCCTCCTACATCTTGTTAATGTCTGTATATTTCGTACACCTTTATCTGTGTAATTTATCACCTGTTTGTCAATGTCACGCTGACAAAATGAATAAATACATGGATGTAAAAGAATCGTTGAAAGAAAGGTTGCCAACATTTATCTGACTGACTGTGAGAAATATTGGATTCCACCAAAAGCAAAACTTTATCGTCCTTTTATTTTTCCTGCTGTGTTTCTAGAAGTCGATGTTCTCTGCTTGCAGCTATAAATCTGTTTTTCATTTGAACCAAAACTCACCCTGACTCCATTATTCTATGTGCAGAGCTCTGAACACGAGCTCGACCTGATCCACTTATCCTCTCCGTAGGCCTGACCCGCCTCACTCTGGCCTGGTTCCATTCCTTTTGACACTGTTGGACAAAAAAAAAAAAAAAAAACCTAGAATTTAATTTCCGTCTCTCTGCAGATTTGAACCTAAACTCAACCTGATTGTATTATTTCCTCTGCAGAGTTTAATATACTCGGTTCTGTTTGTCTCCGTGTAGATTTGATTGTAAACTCTGCCAAATTTAATTTCCCTCTCAGTATAAAAACTTGGCTTAATTCCATTTCGTTCTCTGCAGAGCCGAGTTGAGACACTAATTCCATTTCCTGTCTCTGTATCTGTTTTTTGCATCCATCTCTCTTATAATTGGCCTGATTCCATTTCTCTCTTTTTGTTTTTAGATCCGTCTCTACGCCCGGCCAGATGCCATCACCAGCGGAGCCGGCGACTACGCTCTGCAAATCACCAAGAGGCTTCTGGGATTTTACCAAGACTACTTTAAAGTCCAGTACTCACTGCCCAAGCTAGGTAAGGCCGCTGACGTCTTCTTCTTCTTCTTTTGACGCTCTCTGATGTCTGACTTCCTGTCAGCTCTCTATCCCCCCGCTGATCCACATTAGGAGACAGAAAACAGCCTCCCCGTCCTGGGCTGCCCTTCTTTAGGGAAGTCAGCCAGCTCTTTGTCCTTCGTACAATTACCGTCGGGTTCATCAATGTGCTCGTATCAGCCAAAGAAAACACTGTGTCCTGCTTTTCTTCCTGAGTGTCGGGGGGGATCTACAGTGTGATTAGCTCGGGGAGTTGAGCCTCACTCAGACGTTTGTGTTCAGACATTAAACACTGGTGCTTTGGAGACTTTTAGCTTATTTAGTTGAATGAAAATTGGGTTCTGTAGAAAAGATGTGTTAATACTCAGCAAAGTAAGCCTTCAAAGTAAAGGTCTGCACCGTGTTGTACTGAAACTCAATGCCAACTCTGTCACTTTACTTTGGATTGTAACCAGCTACAAATATTTAGCCTTCATAATTGAGAAAAGCCTTTTATATTTTACAAATTCCATATTGATCATCTTCTAAAGAAATTAAAATTGGGCTTCTTGTTTAGGAACACATCCTGTTCCTCCTTTTAATGCCAGGAAACGGCTGGTTGCTGCCACTTTTCTTGCCTACAGGGATGTTCTGTACATAAACGCTTCAGTTCACTCTCTCCATCTGTTGGACGCTGTCTATCACGAAGCTCCGAGGTTCATCACCGGCTGTAAAGCCCTTCGCACATCATTGTGCTCTGCATTGTTGAGTCAACTGGTCATTAGCATCCATACGCAGAGCTTTGCACTGGTATAACTTTACTTATAAATCCATCCTTGGACTCAAGCCCTCTTATTTATCCACTCACATGTCCCGGTAACGGTGCTGCCAACTGGAAAGAACTTCTGTCGACTGTAACTCTGTAACTTTTTGTTCTATAGAGTGCTCTAGAGAGCTAAAGAGTGCTCCGGGGATGACATATTTTTGTAGGCCATCCAGGAAGTTAGCATCGCCCTGGTTCCCTCCACTTAAAGCCAATGGGATTGTTGGGGTTTTGGATTGTTGCAGAAAATAAGATCTGTTGCAAACACACATTTATGATACTTGCATGTTTTGTTCAGTTAGATAATCTTCACAAATTAACACCGATTTCATGATTTTTGAAGTGTGAATGCAATCACCAGAAGTAAAAAGTATTAGGCTATAAACGAACTACACCACGGACACATGAGCGCGATTAAAACAATGCTGTAAAGGCAGATGAGTCTCATTTAGCCACCTGTTAGCAACCGCCTTTTTAAAGACACATAAAAGCTTCACAAGTGGGGTATTTACTGATGTATTTTATGTCGTAGAACAAAACGTTAAAATCTCTTGAGCTTGCGTTAACCACAGACCTTATTTCAGACATCTAACTAAAAACCCATTGACCTCCAGACGAGGGAACAGGAAGTGCTAAAATCATTTCTGAGTTTTAGGACTCATTCCTGCTGTTGTGTCTTAACCAGGACTCTCCTGAGAAGGTTTTAATAAGATTACCTGTCTTAATAAAGGTTCGATAGAATAAAAAAAGAGTTTTCCAATCCCTAGCCCTAATAATCCAATAACCAGTGTTTGTTTGCAACAGAAATGAATGTTATATGCAGGATGTGGTGGTTTTGAGTCCTGTGTTTGACCAGTTTTGTGAAGTTCAGCACCGGGGAACTCCACCCTGATGGTTCCTGTTCCCATCAAAAATTTATTTAAATCTTTTACGGGCCCAGGGTTGAAAACGTAAAGTGTAAAAATGAAGGTCAAGCTCCTGAGTTCTTAAACAAGCCTGGTAGAAAAAGTACCTGCGGCATTTGTTGTTGCCCAGCAACTTTCTTAGGACAGCATCCTCTCTTTGGGATGGTTGGTACAGTAGATTCTTCATCCTGGTTCCTATTAGACTTTATAGTGTTTAGTGCAACATGGGGACACATTTCTCTGTGTGTGCTACAGGTTTTGGTTCATGCTGTGCAGCTCTCAGCCTCTCAGCAGTAGTTCTGATCGTACACTTCTCTTCTGTTCGACCATGTTTGTCGTTTACACTCCCGTCTTTCCTCTCCAACTTAATGAATCAAGTCAGAGCAGTCGAATTTCATCTCCCTGTCCTCCTTCTTCTTCTTCTTCTTCTTCATAATTGTTTGTGTTTACACTTCTGTTCTGCCAGAATCAATTAACCGTGTCGCAGCGGTGCATTTCCTTTTTCCCTCTCCACGCCCAAACGAGCTAATGTGATCGCCGCGGCTCCGTATTGTTTATGTCACGCACTTCCTTCCTGTCGACATTCATTCATCACATTAGAAATTCACTTTCAGTCAAAGCTTCCTGTTTGTTTCCATCCGCTTAGATTAGGCCTGACATTTACTTCCCCTCCCTGACCTTTACGCTGATATTAGCTGCTATTAAAAGGCCGCTCCACGCTGAGCTGAAGGTGATGTCACTTCCTGTGGTCCACACCAGGGCACACTAAGATGTCAGGTGAAAATGTTGCGTCTCAAAGATGTCAACTTGTCAAGAACTCAGAAAAGGTCTGGTTTTAACTGGATTACAGTGACGTTTTGACATCTTCCAGAGAGCTTTCAAAGGGGTTTTAGGAGCCTGCTAGAGACAGTAGTCTGGAAACAGCTTTCAAATGGTCTGAGAATGTGGAAATATATAGTTCTGTCCATCTATCCACCTGCTAGCATTTACTATAAACCAAAACAGCCAATTAGAAACAAGCCCTACAATCCAGATGCATATTGATACTATATACTACCAGGGTAAAAAACAAAGTAAAGAAATAAATCCCATATACTTCAACATCTTCTCCTTTATCACTGTTTGCATACTGGCTTTTGTTAGAGAAGTTGAACAGCAATAATTCTCTCTATTATCTATTTTATATTGCTGTGAAAACATCTCCTTCAAACAACTGGATTATTCAAATTTCTCGCCAAAAATTTAATTTTAAGAGATTACATTTGAACGCATCATGATAGAATTTACTTTTGTCCAATACTTGTTTTTATTGAGTAGAGCCTGAATGCATCATAATGTAAATCAATGACACCTCCCGTATTGAAATCAGCATGACGAGAGCCAGTTAGCGTTCGCTGTTAGCAGCCGGTAAGCAGCACAGTCCTGCAGGGAGCTAACAGCTAACGGTAACTAGCTCTCGTCCTGTCGATTTAAAAAGGGACTTGTTCTTTGCAATGTAGAATTATCAGGGGAAAAAATAGGGTGCGATAGTGAGTTCACTGCATCCCAAACACATTTTGCATCCCCGGGACGACGGGACGCCATTAGTCTTGAGCCCTGACGGTACCTGCGGTACCTGTCCCGTCCATACCGCATCGTGAGTCCTGTCATGTTTTCAGAAATTTGGCATCGACTTGGTACCAAAGTTTTGGTTCTCGTGACATCCCCAATTTTAAGGAGCCCACGAATTCTCAGAGGATTCTATTTGGTGTTACTGATCAGTATGCTTCAGACCCAGGTAGTCTTTGCTCAACCGTGCCCTTCAGTAAACCTGGCACACCTGGCTGATTGATGGCGCTCCAGAATCAGTACGCTGGTCTAATTCCAGGTGTCAACATTTGCCCAAAGCTTGGCGGTGTGCTGCTAACTGGGGCTGATTCTCACTGCAAAATCGACCCGTGCCCACATTCCTAAGCCCGAGCCAACAATATATGGGCCAGAGCCATCTCACGTTTGGTCCTCCAGTGTGCAAACACTCTGAATTAGTTGCAGAAATACCTTTATGTAGATATTTACAACTGTGTTTCTGCCACAGTATCTCAGAGTTAAAGCTTTGTACTCTAACCAGATTGTGATGCAAATGGTCAGGAGAGTCTCTGTGGTGCTCCTGTAACATAATTATGATAATAATCTTTATTTATAGAGAGAATTCCAGTAATAAAAGATATAAAAAGACAAGTAAAATAAAAGAAACTCTAGTAAAATCAGGAGAAGCTCTCTGATATTATATATTTTTAAGAGAAGAATTCAAAGCAGTCCTGACTGAGCAGCCTTATAGCCTGGGGCTCCGCTCCAGAGCCTCCGGGGCCTGACTGTGAAGACTCTGTCCTCTCTGGTTCAGGCCGTGACTCTGGAACAGAAAATGACATCTGCCTGAAGATCTCGAGCTGCGTGCGGACTCGGATGGTACCAAGAGGTCCAAAATATAGCAAGGTGCAAGACCAAGACCATTAAAATGAATAAATGAGGTTTAAATCAATTATAAAACATATTGTAAGGAGGATAAAACAGCTGTGACGAGGTCCTGCCTCATGGTTCTGCAAGCTGAGCTTGTAGTATGTTGCTCCACTATGTTTCTACAGAAGCCCAGACTGGACAAACCAAACTCTGTTAACTTGTCCTGCTTGGGCCGGAGTCGATAACGTTACTCGCTCCCGTCGTTGCCACTCTCTCTCTCTCTTGCTTCACCACTCATTTCCCACAACAACGTATCCTCGTACAGTGGTTCGTATGATATCTTACAAAAAGTTATTCCTCATTTTTCGTGCGTTTTCCTGCAAATATCCAGCGTCAATTTCAGCTCCAGTCTTTTCAAAGTAAAGATCCGTTTTCACAGGAAACAACTTTGTTACATTTAGGCAAGAAAACGACTTAGTTCGGTTTAGGAAAGATCGTTGTTAAGTTTCGCCACACTGGAAGTGGCCAAAAACCAACATGGAAGCAACTGAAGTACGGAAGTTACATGACAAAAACTACTTAGTTAGGTTTAGGAAATGGTTGTGATTTGGGTCAAAATAACTACGGAAGTGGCGTTATTTAAGTACGGAGGTTACATGGTGAATAAATCAATGTTGACTTTGGCCAAAAAAACAAGATAGCGGCGCCAAGGACCAAGATGGTGACGGCCAAATGCCGAACTCAGGGCTTCAAAACAGCAGTCCACCAACCAATGGGTGACGTCACGGTGACTACATCCACTTCTTGGTTCCATGGTTAAGTCCAGACCCTGCGGTACTTTCCTGGCGAGGGGAGGTGGTGTTGAGAGTCCAGGTGATGGACTTTGTTGAAGGAGTCTTGAAGGTGAAGATAAGGCAGCGTCAGAGCTCTGGTATCACATCATCTTATTGATAAAAAGCTGTCAGGTTATCAGTCAGTCTCAGTGATTCTGGTGCAACACGTGACTAGTTGCTGGGGGACCCACAGGAGGGACTACATCTCCCAGCATGCCTAGGTTTCGCTTGGTGTTCCAGCAGGAGTTGCTAAAGAAAGTAGACGGGGATAATATGTTTGTGCTGCTGAGCAGAGTCAGCCTCTCACATGGATGGATGCAGGGAGTCACCAGAGGAAAACACTGATATTGTGCCAAACAGTCGTCCCAAAACCCCCAAATGTCCTCCCAGCTCAGTGTTTCCGAAACTCAAATTAGCTCCAAATCCAATGCAAAGAGAGCAAAATCCCTCTGTGTGAAACCGCCTTTGATTTGGTTTTCTGTTTTAAATCTAGTCAGATATTTCCTCTGTGTGTGCGTCAGCAGTGACTGAATGCATTCTTCCATCATAAATCTGCTGTGTGCATTCACACTGATGTTGACATCAGTCTTTACCACAGCTTGCTCTTACTCTACCCCACTGCTGCCAGCTCCATCCCTCCATGTATGTGTGTGTGGTCCCAGAGCCTCAGGGCTCCATCTGTTGTCATGCAGGGCATCGAGCTCCCCAGAGAGAGAGAGAGACGGGAATGATGAGCAGAGATACAAATTTAAAGGGACAGAGGGAGAACTGCCCTGTACAGACGGATGAGAGTACAGATCATAACAATAGAGAATCATTTTGGTTTTCAGTCCTGTTAGAGACGAGGATGTCCATCTGTCCGACCGGCTCTTTGGTCCACATCTCAACATTCATTAAAGGTTTCTATTGAACGGCTTTAAGGAGAGCAGAGTGCCCGAAAGATGAAAGCACTTGAAAGCACATCACTGCAAACAGGCTTCAAAAAAGGCCCAACGAAAGACATCAAAAAAGGTTATAAAATGTCCGGAAACAAAAACAAACAAAGTCTTAAAGAATTTGTTGTGCACATGCATGCACACAATGCATTCCTTCACGGGAGGATAATACAGGAAATGCTTTGTTTAGCAATAGTTAGTTAGAGTTAGAGTTGTTCTGATACCGATACATGTATCGGAAATACGTCTGATACTGGTCGAGTATCGGTGGGTACGCCGGTCTATGCACCGGTCTGATTCCATAACTTATTAACCCAGAAATAAAATCATCTTGTTTGAATCAATTCTTCTTCGCCGCTCCAAAACTGTAGACCTTCACTATGGAGGCATCATGGCTGCCACTGGCAACTACTGTTTTAAAGCAGCACAGAAGAACTGATTGCAGGTAGTTTTGTCAGGTGACGACAGCAAACAACAACTTTGCGGCACTTGTAGAGAAGGTAATGGTGGTCATAGTGAGGACAATGTTGGCCATTTGTCAGTGTTTCAGAGGAAAACCCAAAAAATAAAACTGAATAATAAAAGAAAGTTCTACTGCGTTCATTCTCTGTATGTATTTGTCCATGTTTGACATTAAAGGGTTTAACCTGAGCCAGGCAATACAACAGAGATAGTAATCATATCACATCCATGCATGGTCAATAACTGTTCCTTTAAATTAGCTGTGGATATTTATATCCATTAGAAAATGAAACCTCATGATCTTGTTGACCGTCTCACCTTTCCTCGAGTGCCACACCTGTTATTGATCTCTATTTAGCTCCAGATAACAATAAGATGCTTTGACGCAGATCATTTTGGGGTCATTCATTTTGACTTTTGACCAGATTTAACCAACGTTAAGATCAACTGGTGGGTTTGTTTAGTTTCATTGATAAAAATACAGGCCAAGTTGAGTTCACAAGTCCGTCTGAGGACATTTGTTGCATGACTCTCTCTCTCTCATTTCTTGTAATCTCTCTATCGTCCAAGTGTGATCATACATTTGAGTAAATTGAGGCAACACGAAGTGCTAAATTGTAATCACTCGTTTGACACTAAAACTCAACACTTCTATTCTCGCTTTACAACTTCAGTCGACTGTAGTGGAAACATTATCACAGGAAGTCCCGTTTCATCGTGGACAGAATGGGAGAAAAAGACGCTGTTGACTGGAGACACTAAACAGCCTGTTTAATTAAAAGTAGAACATGTTGGAACGTGTGAAGCAGCTGTCGGTGTGACATCTCCTCATTTAGTAATGCAGCGATAATTGAAACAGGCAGTCAGTGAGCCGTTGCTACTGTCGTACTTAAATGTTCTTTAATTGAGGTGAAGTTGGCGTCACTACATCAATAAGGTCCTAATAACTACAGCAACAGCTAACGTCTCTGGGAAATATCATTTTAGTGTAAAAGATTGTTGGAAACACTGTTGGAAGTTTTTAGTAACTCATGTTATTGTTGCCAGCTGCAGTTCTTGTATCAGGTGTAGACATAAAATCACACACATCACGCATCCGTCCTGAATATAAATATAAAGGAATGTAGTCAATCTTAGGAAATATGGTCCCATTGTAGCCAAAACTCATCATCACATCAACTTTTCTTACAACCTGTCTCAAAGATATTCAGTTTACTGTCATAGAAAAG
The DNA here is from genome assembly GCA_916701655.1 of Sebastiscus albofasciatus. Lineage (NCBI taxonomy): Eukaryota > Metazoa > Chordata > Actinopteri > Perciformes > Sebastidae > Sebastiscus > Sebastiscus albofasciatus. The sequence continues at coordinate 690 of CAKAOI010034485.1, read as the reverse complement.
GAAAGAAACCAGAAAATATTTACATTTAAGAAGCTGGAATCAGAGATTTAGACTTTTTTTCTTAAAAAAATTACTCAAACCGATTAATCGATTATCAAAATAGTTGCCGATTAACTTAATAGTTGACAACTAATCGATAAATCGTTGCAGCTCCAATAAGGAACGACTTCATCTGCATGGGGAAGTTATATCTTAAGGCTGTCAAATTTAACGTGATAATAACGCAAATCTGTTTAACGCCACTAATTTCTTGAAAGCTATAGTGAGGATACTGGTATAATATGAAAGTAGGAAACCTAAAGAATCCATTAGTACCAACCATGTCACACTATCTTGTCAGGAAGGAGGTTAAATAATGCTCCAAACATACGCTAAATTTTGGCAAGGAAAAACTGTCATGTCCATTTTCAAAGGGGTCCCTTGACCTCTGACCTCCAGATATGTGAATGAAAATGGGTTCTCTGGGTACCCACGAGTCTCCCCTTTACAGACATGCCCACTTTATGATAATCACATGCAGTTTGGGGCAAGTCATAGTCAAGTCAGCACACTGACACTCTGACAGCTGTTGTTACCTGTTGGGCTGCAGTTTGCCATGTTATGATTTGAGCATATGTTTTATGCTAAATGCAGTACCTGTGAGGGTTTCTGGACAATATCTGTGATTGTTTTGTGTTGTTAATTGATTTA
>CAKAOI010034484.1:0-18856 GCA_916701655.1 Sebastiscus albofasciatus | reverse complement strand
ACAATACTTTTAGGATAACGACCACTTCTGCATTATTGATCCTGATCCTGGCTCTGTTCCTCTGGATTAAAATGCTCCAGTTTGACCAGGAGGTACACACTAACACACACACACACACACACACACACACACACACACACACACACACACACACACACAGTGTGTAGACGCGGTGGTCGATATTTATACATCATCATTCCTGATGCAGGAGTCCCGTGAGTGTGTGTGATCGCCGTCCACTTTCATGCTTGTTTGTGGGTTAACGTCCTCATTTCTGCTGTGAGCTCTATATGTCTCCGGATATATATCTGTCTCTGTGAGGACCGGCTGCAGTCTCAGACCTGGACTGTGAGGACATTTAAAAACTGTGAGGACATTTTTTGGAAAGTGGGGAGATTTTTGGGAAACTGATGACATTTCTTTAAAAAGTGATGCAATTGTTTGAAAGTGGATTCTGAAGATGTGAAGACAGCTTTCTGGAGGTGAAGACGTGTTTTGCGAAGTGGACATTTTATATAAAGTGTGGACAGTTGTCAAAGTTGAAATTAAGGACATTTTTTATTACATGGGGACATTTTTTAAAAAGTGATAAAAGTGAAGATATTCTTCGGAAAGTGAGGACAATTTATGAAGTTAAGACATTTTGGAAAGCGAGATTTTAAAAATTGAAAAGTGAGACTTTTTTTAAAAAAAGTGGACATTTAGAAAAATGAGGACAGTTTTTTTTTTTAAGCAAAAACATTTTTGGAAATGGGACAATTTTTAAAAAGAAAAGACATCTTTTGAAATCGGACGTTTTGGAAAGTTAGAATAGTTTTTTGGACATGAAGAGAGGACACTTTGTAAAACGAGGACGTTTTGGAAAATTGAGAACATTTTTTGGACGGTGAGGACAATTTTGGAAAGTTGAAAATGAAAAGGACAATTTTTTCGAAAGTGGACATTTTGGATATGCAACAACATTTTTTAAAAGTGGGGACATTTTCAGACGATGTGGACATTTAAAAAAGTGAGACATTTTTTAAAAAGTGGAAATTTAAAAAAACTGAGGACAGTTTTTTTTTTAAGTGAGAACATTTTTAAAAAAGTGAGGACATCTTTTGAAAGTGAATATTTTGGAAAGTTCGGATAGTTTTTGGAGACAATTTTGAAAAATAAGGACACTTTGTAAAACAGGGACGTTTTGGAAAATTGAGAAGATTCTATGGAAAGTTGAAATTGAGGACATTTAAATTCTTCAGAAAGTGAGGACAGTTTATGAAAAGTGAAGACGTTTTAGGAGATTTAGGAGAGTGACGGCGGCTTTTCTTTTTAAGTCAGAATGTTTTTTGGAAAGTGAGAACATGTTTTGAAAATTAAAAATGAAAAATTGAAATTCAGGACATTTCCTAACAAAGTGATTGAAGTAAAGTAAAAAGTAAAGTGAGTGAGGAAAGGGAGGACAATTTATGAAAAGATAAAACATTTTTGGAAAGTAAGAAGATTTTAGAAACAAAAAAATGGAAATTTTTAGAAATTGAGATGGAGACACTTTGTATGTGGACATTTTGTAAAGTGAGGACATTTGTCTTGTCTTCACCTGTTTAAAAGGCTGTTTCAGGTTCAGACTTTGTTTTCGGGTTCAGGTTAGACGTCAGACTACTACGAGGGTCCTCAGAAGTATAGCAGAGCAGGACGTGTCCTCCGTGTTTAGCGGAGCGCGTGCCGACCTCCTTCACCGACTCTCACATTTGTTTCTTCTTCAACTCTTCGTTTGTTACACACAACTAAATATATTTATTTTCAGATGTGCCGGTTGAAGTCCCACTGAGCCCCCTTCAGCCTCTCTGTGTGATGTAACTCGCTGTATGAAAGTTGCGATGGCGGCGGCGGCGGCGCTCCGCGGTCCAATCTGCATTAATTCAGCCGCTCCTCGCTCTGACAATCCCACGGACGCGGGGCCCCTAACAGGCCCTCGACGGGGTCGTATCGATCCGCGGGGACTCCAGCCGACCCGTCTGTCAGGTCTGACTGGCGACCAATGGGGTGTCATGTAGTGGGAGGTGAAGGTGGAGACACGTGAGGGGGCGGGGGGGTGTCATGGAGGGGGAGATGTCAGGATTATTGTCTCCAGTGTGCCGTCGCTGAGCCACATTAGGGCCTATTGATCGGTTTCCATGGCTGACGCTTTGTCGAGGAGCCGCTTGGTACATCGATCGGTGACATGCCGACAGGGCGACCAGCGGGGGGGGGTGGAGGCTGGGGGGGGGATAAATAAGTAGGAGGTGTAGCTGGGAGGACGGGCGGAGGGGTGGAGGGGCGGAGGGGCGGAGGGGCGGAGGGGTGGAGGCTTAAACAGCGGCTTGGACACAATCTATGTTTGGAAGATTTGATGTAAGTAAGTGATGATTATTCATTTTGCTAATTCCTTCTATTATGGATCCTTCAGAGAAAAACTGGATCCCCAGACCCTCCAGACCCCCCCAGACTCCCAGACCACCAGACCCTCCAGACCCCTCAGACCACCAGACCCCCAGACGACCAGACCCCCCAGAGAGAGGGGGAGAGAGAGAGAGGCCACTTGATCACTTCAGTTTTTAGCTCGTAACTTTCCATGTTTCTTGTCAACTGAACTTAAAGAAGTTGAAAACTTAAAGGGACTGTTTGTGACTTCTTCCACGTATAAATCCTTGCTGGTCGGTGTCTCGTGGTCTCTCGTGTGTCTCCTCTGTTCAGACTCAGACTCCAACTCAAACTCCAGTGCTTCACCAAAACCTCTTGGTTGTCTCTAGTGAAGTCTGTTAAACAGTGTTGGCCGCGGTTGGAGGACGCGGGGGAGACCGTAGCTTTGGTCTCCAGGACCGGAGTCTCTGCTCCTCTGCTCCTCTGCCTGCCTTCACTCACACACCGCGCTCCTTCTCTCTCTCTCTCTCTCTCTCTCCACCTCTCACGTGCATGCTGCTCACTCCTCACTGCAGAAGAGTTAGTGTAGCTCTGAGAATATCTAGTGAATGTTCAGTGGACGTTTGTGCAGAAATAACTGCTGAGCCTCAGATGTCAGTGTGAAAGCCTCGGTTAACCCGCTACAATAGTGATGCACCGATACCGATACCAGTATCAGGTCCAATACTGTGCTCATGTACTCGTACTGGTACTTGCAAAACGGCTCCGATACAACAGCACCGATAACACTTTACCGTGGTGCACCCGACTCCGCCGTACTGGGATCTCACCTCTGCCGGTACGCACCGGCCCTCACTTTCATTGCGCCACGGGGTTTTGCTTGCATCCTCTGACTCGCATGTGCGTTAGACTCCTTGGTCCGTGTTTCAAGACGGGTCAGGTGGGTTGCAGACAACGCCGCAGACCCTTGGCAGCCTTTTACGTGGGCCGAGCCCCGCCCTGGGGACACGACGCGGTTGGGGCGCACTAAGGACAGTCCGCCCCGGTGACACTTTGTCCACGGCCCCGGGAAGCACCTTCGCCCCGAGCCTTTCCAAGCCGACCTAGAGCCGGTGGCGGCGCACCGCCTCGTATGCGGGACTCCCCAGCCGGCCGTGTGTCGCTCACACCCTCCAGCTGGCTGTTAACGAGGGTCTTTAGGCTCAGAGAAGTACTCGTATCGGTACTCGGTATCGGAGAGTACCCAAATGTGAGTACTTGTAGTGGTATCTGTGCATCCCTATTCTAAACACACAGAAGGTTTAAATGATTGTGAAGCATTAGGTGTGAGGAAGAGGAGGAAGAGGAGGATCTGGAGTCGAGTGAACTTCAGGAATGAAGCCGGGCGGTCGGCTGGCAGGATCGACTGGAATTTGGAAATATTTTTTGAGGGGTTTTTCTTGGCAGAGGAAACGTTCACAGGTTCAAATCCCACACGGGGGTTCTGAGTGAGTGAAAACCGGAAAAGTGGGAGTCAGCTAATGTCGGAGCTGCACAGCTGGAAAGGAAAACACATCAGTGGTGCTGGAGTTTAGGAAAGTTAGAGGAGCAGGAGGAGGAGGAGGAGGAGGAGGAGGAGGAGAGGTAGACGAAGGAGAGTTCTTCTAGTTAGAGTTTGAGGCAGGAGGACAGACTTTGAGGGGGTTCAAAACGGGATCGCTAGGTTGAGTGTTTTATTAAATAATTGGATTTATGGGTAATGAGCTTCGGCAGGTTTCTGGAGTCACAGCGAGTCTGAGAAAACGTGCGGTTTCAGTTTCATGCTGGAACGAATCGCCAGGAAACCAGCTGAGACTCAAACGATCTAAAACGTGTTCATCAGTTAGCTGTAGAGGTGTTAGGAGACGGACAGAGACAGGCTAGCTGTTTCCCCCGTTGCCAGTCTTTATGCTAAGCTAAGCTAACCAGAGTCCAGATGCATAAACTGTTCACTGATCGGTACTTTAAAACAATCAACTGGCTTCAAACTGTCAACTCTTCCAGGTAGATTGTTCATATTTTTTACATTTTCATTGTTGAGTTTATTCATGTTTCTTGACTGTTGCACCCAAACATGAAGGCAAACTCCCGTATGTGTAAACCGACCTGACGATAAACCTGATTGTGATTCTGTTAAAGGGACAGTCGAGGTGTTTCTCAGTGTGGTTGTATAATATTCAGTGTATTACTACAGTAAAGCAACGTACTGCTGTGGACGGGGGCAGCAGCAACACGCATTTTAAAGACCTAAAGGAATCAGTTTAAGAGTACGCATTTTAAGAGTCTGTGTTCTGAGAAGTCAAATTACTGTTTCTTGTGAATGGAGTCTGGTGGCTTTGACGAGAGGATAGACAACGGCTTCAGTTCCCCGTCAGAAAGGGCCATCTGACGGCGAGGTGAAGCGGTGACAATATTCTAAATATAGCGTACAATGATACTGACATAGATTTTTTTTGGTATCTAAACTACGTTTAGCTGCTGCCCCGTCCACAGCAGTACATCGCTTTGCTCCAAACCCCATCTGCTGTAGTAAAACACTGACTATGGAGAAGCCTCCCTTTAATCTGAGCATCAGCTGTTATTAAGTGCTAATAAAGATATATTTAGCACGCTTCGTCCCGTCTGTCACCGCTGTTCTGTCATCATTATGTTTGTCTGCAGTCGATCACATGTCGTAATAAACACCTGGACGTCCTCACCTGTTTGGTCATGGAGTCTATCAGCCGGACAAAAAGATCCTGTTCTGTCCTGATGCCTGAAAAACACACAGAACACACACATTAGTCAGCTGAAACACACACACACACACACACACACACACACTGCTGTCATAATGAGCAGGATTGACGGCCTGGTGACACGTTAACATACATACATACATACATTAGCGTGTTATGCTAATGTGCTCTCAGTCTGCAGAAGAGAAGAAGAAGAGCGTCCTAATAATGTTCAGTGAATGAATTCTGTTATTATTTATGTCCCGGTAGTGTATTTATGTTTTCTGTAGCTCTTGTCATCTCGTCGCGGCTACGCTAACACCCCCCTCAGCAAAAACAAACATTAGCTCCAGAGCTGTTTATTATTTATAGGCCACGCCGCCTTTAACTGCCGAGCACCCCCCCTCCGCCGCCCCCGCCGCCCCCCCGCCGCCTTTTTCCTCAAGGATAACAAGGAATCCTCATTCTCAGACAAATTAAATATCAATCAGGACTGCTTGTCTTTTATTAGCTATGCATCCGAGCGTAAATGTGACACAAACACGACATGGGGTGGAGGAAGCAAATTGCAGGGAACACCTGTTAGCGGCGGAGGAGCTCTAATTGTGTTTTTTTTCTTCTTGTTTTTCGGGGCCGCTCGCTCGCAGCTTCCCCGTGCTTTCTAATTGACATGATTCACTCCTCGCCTCTCGCGCTCCGAGTGCCGAGCAGTCTGCAGCCTAAATGGCGGCTATCTGTCCCGGGTTGCAGATGAGGTCAATTACCTCCGTACGATGCTAATCCGACAATGCCGACTCATATTAGAGTGATTTATCCCCCTTTGGAAGAAAACGCTCTTTTATGTCCCACTTTATCTGGTGTTTCTGCGGGGGTCTGAGAGCATTACGGCGTTCTCCTCCTGCAGCTCTGGACCGGCGCCAGCACAAAGCCGAGCTGTGTGTTTTGAATCAGCAAAAGATCCTCCACTTTCCCCCCAATGGACAAAACAGAGTTCACGTTTGGTTAGTTGTCAGATATTCCAGATGTCTCTCTCTGTGTGTGTGTGTGTGTGTGTGTGTGTGTGTGTGTGTGTGCTGATAATGAAAAACTTTTTCCAGTCTTAAAAAACTGCTCAGTTCACTTCAACTATCCGTCTGCTGAGGTGACCTTTAATATAAATTCCTTCTCTACCGACTCTAATTCATGCAGAAAGTTCAACTGAGAAGCCGACAGACAGTTTCACCTGAGGGAGCGACCATCATTACCTCCTCTTCATCAATCAATACCGCACACCTCTGAACTAACACTCACCTGACCTACAACACTGCCATTTAAAAGAGGAGAGATTTAACTCCATGCTGTCAATCAGAGTGTGTTGCCACGACGATAAACTGTACATAAAGATGGACGACGCGTCTCCACGGCCTCCCGCCGTACAGAAGTGAAGACAAAACATCCCGGATCGATACGGGAGCTTCAGATTGTGACGTCATTGTGAGCCAGAGTAAAGAAGGTATATCGCTAAGAAGTGAAAAACAATAGTAGGTTCCATGTAAACGTCAGCGCCCAGCAGCAGAGCTACGCGTCCACCATTTTGGACTGAAAGAGACGACCGGACGCCAGTAAAACGTCCGCCTACAAAGAGACGTACAAAAGTAAAACTACATTATTAATATTTTATTGTCATATTTAATGTCTCAGTTTCAGTCCAAAATGGCGGCAGCAGCTGTCGTCAAAAAAAACACTGGAGTTTCAGCTCTTTGACCAAAATATTCCTGATATGCGAGATCTTGAGATTTTGACGTCATTTGGAGCCAGAGTCTGCGCAGTAGTGATCGGGGGGGTGGAGACGCGGTGTCGAGGTCACCCGCCCAAACCAATCACGAGCCGAGCACTGCCGCAGTCACATTTCTCGTCACGTTTCCTCGTCACGTTTCCTCGTCACGTTTCCTCGTCACGTTTCCTCGTCAGGTTTCCTCGTCACGTTTCCTCGTCAGGTTTCCTCGTCAGGTTTCCTCGTCACGTTTCCTCGTCACGTTTCCTCGTCAGGTTTCCTCGTCAGGTTTCCTCGTCACGTTTCCTCGTCAGGTTTCCTCGTCAGGTTTCCTCGTCAGGTTTCCTCGTCACGTTTCCTCGTCAGGTTTCCTCGTCAGGTTTCCTCGTCACGTTTCCTCGTCACGTTTCCTCGTCAGGTTTCCTCGTCACGTGGCCATGCATCAGTGTCAACGTAAAACGTCGTTGGATTCAGGCGGATACGATGGTGGTAGAGTTGGGTTGATTTTATGGTTTTCTCGATCCGGTCCGGTGTACGAGCTTCGACACCGGTTTTATTTTAAGACAACCAGCTGAACCGCCATTTGTCATTATGACACGTTCTGGCCAACATCAGCAACCTGAGCCGACGGCGTCACGGCGCTAAATCCAGCTTGTATTGCATTACTAATAATCAATATAACCACATTTTTGGGTTGACGTCAGCCGGTATCCTGCTAGCCGACGGCCCGTAACGGCAGCGAGGGTGCGGTCGAGAGAGAGCGAGGGAGGGGGAGCGAGCGTGTGACGACGAGTATGAGGTTAGCAGTAACTTTAGAGCTGACCGTAGCAGCGTTAAAACATTACTCTAATATAATAGTGTGGTGTCGTGGCTCACCGTTGCTGTAGAGGAGCTGTAGCCGGTAGTGGATCCCGTTGTTGGTCTTCTCTCCGTTGTATTCCTGTCACACAAACACACAAACACTCTTTACACGACCCGCCACTGTGATGAAGGTGTGATGATAAAACATTTACAGGCTGTGATGCTGCACTCAGCAGGCGGCTGCAGGCGGCTGCAGGCTGCTGCTGTCAAAGTCAAACATGTGTTCATGTAAATACATCACTCCCAACAATACTAAGGACGGTACTTTGAGTATTTAAAGAACAGAAGCACATCTCTACCAACTAACAATAGAAACAATAGAAGTTATGAGACATGAGATCAAAGTTGGCAAAATAGTCTCTCTCTTCAAATAACTAACTAATAAAGGCTGATAATAAATAACAAAATGACTTTTTAAATCACAATTATATGAAATAAATCAGAATTTTTACTTTCTTACGTAAAGTCAAAATTATGAACTACAAAGTCTAAATTTGGAAAAAATTTGGTCTGAAATTTAAATCTTGTAAAACTGGTAGCGTTTTATTATTTTATTATTTATTTATTTTATCATTATTTATTTTAATTTTTTTTTAATTTTATCTTATTTTATATATTTATATACATCTATAGATATATAGATATATAGATTTTTTTTATTTTATTTTATTTTACTTGTTACTTGACTGTTTTTGTTTCAAGAAAAAACTCAAAATAAAATATTAAAAGAAAAAAGTGTTTTCAAAAATCAAGTTTCATTTTTCAGTTCGACAACATTATAATTTGTTATTGTTGCAGTTATTGTTATAATTTCTTTATTATTAAGTTTCAACAGGAAGCAGTCGGGTCGTGATGACTGCTGGCTGACACTCACTGTGACCTTTGACCTCTGACCCACAACAGCCAGGTGATCATGTGATTCACACATCTGTCCGCTCGACAGGGACGAGGACGTGATGCTTGTTGTTGTTGTTGTTTATTTTCCTGCATGATGACTGTGTGTGGTTAAATATGATAAATAATTAAGGTAATTATTTAAAGTGTAGAAAAGGGGTAGGACCGTATACTTCTTGTAAACACTTATTTATTAATGTATTAATATGTATTTATTTTATTCATTGAGAACCGGCTGTGAATGTTTATTTTATTGGTTATTCTTGTTTTGATTGATTATGATTTGTTGTTGCATGTTGTAAATATCTGAGCATCTCTTCTTCATGTCTTTCTTTTAAGGTTTCTTTCCTCTTTTGACTCTCCCTCACCCCGTCCTCCTCCTCCTCTTCTTCTTCATCCTTTATTCCTCTTTTTATTTCATCTCTCTCTCCCTCTCCTTTCAGTCTCCGTCAGTCGGCCGCTTGCTGCCAACAGAGAGCCTGGGAGTGTTGGCTCAGTCCCAGTGTGTGTGTGTGTGTGTGTGTGTGTGTGTGTGTGTGTGTGTGTGTGTGTGTGTGTGTGTGTGTGTGTGTTGGGGGGGGTATCGGGGCGAGAGACTAGAGGTCAAAGCAGAGGTCAGGTGAGTGAGTGGGTGGAGAGGAGGGAGGATTTAGAGCCAGCTGGCAGCCGATCAAACACCAAACACTCCTCAACCTGTCTGCATAGTATTATTATCATTATCATCATTAATATTAGTAGTAGTTGTATTATTATTATTAGTAGTAGTAGTAGTAGTAGTATTAGTGGTAGTAGTAGTAGTAGTAGTATTAGTAGTAGCAGTAGTATTAGTAGTATTATTAGTAGTATCCTGTCTGTGTCTCTCAGCTCCAAACTCATCGGTTTCTACTTAAAGGAAATCTTTAAAAACACAAATATATAGTTTCATCTGGGGCTCAACGGAGGAAATAATTTACATTTTTCTGACCAATATTGTGATTAAATTCTCTATAAATTGAACTTTGGGCTCATATTTGTTTTATAAATAATTCTACAAGTTTGTAGCATAATCACACATTTATTTATTTATTTATTTATTTATCAATCCATTTGTATTTTATTTTTATTTTATTTATTTGTTAAATATGTGAAATACATTGTCTAACTCAATTATTATTTTATTTCTGTGTGAAATATATGCAAAGAAATACTGTTTAAAATAATATTAATAATAATACAACTTTTTAAACTTTAACTTTAAAGTTGTTTATTATTATTAATTATTATTAGTAGTAGTAGTAGTAGTAGCATTATTATTATTACATAATAATAATACATATCTGTTATTACTCAGTAATATTTAAACATAATCATAACATTCAAAAGCAGTGTTTTATTATTATCACAAACAGTTATCATAATAATAACACACTGCTGGTTTTGACTCTGTTAAATGTCTAACTAATATTTAAAATCGTGACTTGAGATATGAGAAACACATTTTCTTAAAGCTGCGATCAAAGTATAAAAATGATTATTAAGTTTCATGTTTATAAAAGTTCTCAGTAACTCCCTCAAACAGCTGCTCGCTGTGGTTCCTATCTAACCAACAGGAAGAAATACAGACTCAGTTGGGGACTATTTTCAGCGGCGGATGAATCCACATGTGGTGCTGTAGTGAGTGTTAGTGGCAGCTGGACGGTGTGTTAGTGTGGTTGTGTGTGTCGGTGGAGTCTTTTAGGTGAGTTAACGTCGGTACGTCACCTTGTCTTTCTCCACGAAGTCGATGTAGGACGTCCTCTCGATCTCCACCGGCTGGCCCTGTCGGTCGTACAGCGCCAGAACAAAGTGGAAGAAGTTGGACTTCCTCAGGTTGGACGGAGGCTGCTTCTCAAAGTGAGCTCGGGCCAAACCGACGCCACTGAAACACAGAACAAACAGTATGTTATTATTATTATTCATATAGACTGATGCACATTAATAACAGCAGGTATAATAACACCAGGTCGTATCAACGGTTCTGACAGGTGATGAGGAGGAGCAGCGAGAGGAGATCTACTCAGGTGATGAGGAGGAGCAGCGAGAGGAGATCTACTCAGGCGATGAGGAGGAGCAGCGAGAGGAGATCTACTCAGGTGATGAGGAGGAGCAGTGAGAGGAGATCTACTCAGGTGATGATGGTCACTCAAACAGGAAGTAACTGGACTGAACAGATTCAGTGTGTTTGTGTTCTCTGCCCCTTTCACATTAAAGACTGCAGAGACAGAGGCCAAAACCCAGGAGAGATAAGACTCTTCCTCCAGTCAGAGAGGAGGAGGAGGAGGAGGAGGGAGAAGGAGGAGAATGAGGAGGAAGGGTAGGAGGAGGATGGACAGGAGGAGGGAGGAGGAGGTTGAGGAGGAAGAAGTTGAGGAGGAAGAAGAGAGAGAGAGCAGGAGGAGGAAGAGAGAGAGGAGGAGGAGGAGGAGGAGGACGAGCAGGAAGAAGAGAATGAGAACGAAAACGAGAACGGGGAGGATGAGGATGAGGAGGAGGATGAGGAAGAGGAGGAGGATGAGGAGGAAGAGAACGAGGAGGATGAGGAGGAGGACAAGGAGGAAGAGGACGGGGAGGAGAAGGACAAGAACAAGAAGGAGAAGAAGGCAGAGGAGGGACATGTATTTTCTCACGGGTTATGATCGGGGGTTTTTTGTGGTTGAAACAAAACAAAACTAAAAACACAACGATACGACTTTGTTGTATGTTTAGGCAACAAAACGACTTCATCAGGTTTAGTAAAGGACATCTGGGTTTGGCTTAAACGTTTGTTACGGATATGAACAGCTGCCTCCGGCCCGTATTGTGGACGACCACACTCCTTATTATTCCACATAACTTTCATTAATGGTCTCTCGATCTACTACGTCACCTGCTCTGCATGATCTACTACGTCACCTGGACTATTTGTGATGCGTCAAAGACAAACGTAATCCACAATAAAATATGTTTCCTTTCCAAACGTAACTGAGAATCTAGTTTAGTTGTTCGGGAATGTTAACGTTTAGGAAACGAGGCTCAGAGCAAACAGAAGAGCCCAACATGAACATCTGCAGTTTGCAAGCAACATTGTGAAAGCACCATTCTGCAGACACCCATGAAATATAACGCCGCCTGACTGACTCTCAAAACATCAAATCTCCAGTTTGATAAACTTATAACTCAAAAAGCATCAACACAAACTGAGACAAACATTCTTGTTTTGACTGGATGACAATAAAAGGGTTAAAAAGGCTCAATAAACTAAGAAACCAAGCAGATAAATAGAAAACCATTAAAGAAGACCAACCTACGAGAGATCAAATCATGAAGTAGCTTTTCTAAAGGTTTAGAGGTTTATGTTATAAACTCTAACTGTGATAATATTTATATAGAGTTGATTTATTAAGAGGATTGAATGTTCAATAAATCTCATTAATTTCCGTCCATATGTGTTGGCTGTGAAGTCTCATTATAACCGACTGTCTAATCTCATTCTAACATGCACCGACTTGTTTTTACATGACGTCGAATCAATTATCACAAAACCTGAGCTGAGACAAAGAAGAATCACTGACGGGGGAAGTTTGTACTGAAATTAACTAAATAAATTAACTGGACTAAAAGCCAGCTGAGAGGTTTTATGTTGAGGCTGATAACATGTTTGAATAGTTTGAACTGATCCTGGTTCAGCAGAAACCTGGAGAACAGGAGCCAAATAAACAATAAAACAATTACTTGTGGGGTTCCACAGGACTCCGTCTTAGGCCCATCAGCTTACTGTTTATCTTGCACATAAATTATATATAAATAAAAATCATGCTATATGCAATGATATACATGTATTCTGTTGTGATAAGAATTTGAAACAACTTTTAAGGATACTGTGGGAAAAAAATAAAGCGTAAGAGTTGTTCCGATACCGATGCCAGTATCGGAAATGCGTCGGATACTGCCCAAAATTCGGTATCAGTATCACAAGTACGCCAGTCTTTGCATGGATCCGTAATTTATTAACCCAGAAAAAACTTGTTTAATCAGAAATCAGTTCTTCTTCTTCGCCGATCCAAAACAGTTTGTCACGTGACGATAGCAAACAACAACAGTGTAATGCTAGTGGTGAGTGACGGTGACGGCAAAGAACGTATATTGATAAGAAGTGAAAGTCAATAGTTTGTTCCATTGCAACATCAGCTCCCAGCAGCAGAGCTACGCTTCCACCATTTTGGACTGAAAGCGACTGCTGGACGCCAGTAAAACGTCCTCCTACAAAGAGACGTATAAAAGTAAAACAAAATGATTTCATAATTAATGTCTATACTGAAATGTTTTGTGTTGAACAATAAAATATTATAAATATAATAAGCGTTTTCAGTCCAGAATGGCGAATATCTGGAGTTTCATCTCCTTGTTTCTATACTCTTTGACTGTAGTCAGAGCAAAGAAAAGATGTAAGGCATTTGTCAATAAGTCACAGCTGTTAAATAATGATAATAATAACTAGATTTGTTATTAAATCACGCTGGTATCAGATCAGTACTCAGGCATTGGAATCGGTATCAGGAAGGAAAAAAATGGTGTCGGACGTCTCTGCAGATTGCAACCAACTGAAACTTCTGAAACTTTCCTCCAATAGATCCCCACAGATGCTACACACTGGTCCTTGAAGTAAGACAAAAATTAAGCTTTGGTAATTGGAAATCATTTTTTATGGAGTCATAAAAGATACGTTTTTTCTGGAATCTACACATAATTTTGCAAAAACAAAAAATATTAAGTTAGAATGCAGTATTCCATTTATCCAATTAAGGGTTTCTTAAATCAGGCACATTACACACTTTATACTTTCACTTATTGTGTGCAAGTATGCAGGAATATATACAAAGCTAATATGAATTTAATTATTATATGTTAAAAAAGAGTCCTAAGAATTGCAAACAAATCTACTCAGAACCAATGAAATGTTATTAAAGGGAATTTATTTAATGGGATTAAACATGTATTTTAGTTCTAGTGATTGTTTTCTGCATGATGAGGTCAGATGTCATCGTACGTTTGATTTAATGCCATATTATTGTCTCAGAATGAGCTCCATCATCACACGTAAAACTATAAAAAGGTTTTTACTGTGAAGAGAAAAACATCAGTGAGTTACTGTCGGCAGCTGATTTTAGGAAAAGTGGATAAAAATCCTCGTTGATCCTGAAATAAAATCGATGCTCCTGCAGGAAGCGACCTCTGCTCTCAGCCCGGAGAACCTCCGAGCGTCCGAGGGGGGAAACATCTGAATATTTTTACATCAATCTCATTTCACTGCTCGTTTTGTTTCCTAAAACGCTTTATGATCAATATGATGGCCCGGGCACGGATAAATATTTATTCATGCTCGGGGTTTGTTTTTGGAAGCTTGCCTGCTCTCTCTCGGTCTCGGTGTTTCCCGGCTCAGGGGTGTATTCCCCAGACGGCAGATTAATACAGCCGTGACCTTTCTGCACCTCCATTACCAATGCTTAATGCCTCATTTGTAGGCCGGTTTGTTGGAAGCTAATTCTTCCGACTCGCAGCGTTTGGCCAGGAGGACGGTGGCGTGGAGAGTCTGCAGAGGAACTCGCGGAGGAGGAGGAGGTGGAGGAGGAGGAGGAGGAGGAAGGCAGCTCAGGTGTGAGTCGGTCAGTCTGTTTTAAAGGAGGCTCGGTGGGAATAAAGCAGCCGACTGTCAGAAAACACAACAGTGTTAAAATAAAAAATAACAGCGAGAGGAATCACAGCGCGGCAGACGTCAACACTTCCACTACCAGATATTTTCAATGACTTCCTGTGAGAAAAAAAAACATCCACAAGCATCTGTTTTTATCCATGTTGCTATTTAGATGCTTCCAGTGGGGGAAGGAAACATCGTCTACTGCAGCAAAGGTACTAATACTACACTGAAAATACTCACTACAAGTACAAGTACCACATTCAAAACGTTACTCCAGTAGAACGGCACATCATCTGCAAAATGTACTTCAAATATCAACAGAAAAAGTACTCTGATATATTACATAACTGGATTATTATCAAGGTGGAACTAATCATAACTACTTTATTTTAATATATATTATGGAGCTCAAATGATTAGTCCATCAACAGAAAATTTATTGGCAACAATTTTGATAATTGATTAACGTTTTAGTAATTTTTAAAGCAAAAATGTCAAAACAACTCTCTGCTTCCATCTTCTGAAATGTGACTTTTGTTGTGATTTATTGCAGCAAACTGAACATATTTTGAGTTTTGGAAAATAATCTGCATAATTGCATAATAATCAGCTCTAATATATATTAAATATTAAGGTTAAGTTAATTTTCTTTGCACAACGACACACTTCGAGACCTTTATACACCTTTAAAAACACACATTTAAAACATCTAAAACACTTGATGCTTTCAAAGTAGTCAACCCATTGCACAACCCTGCCTCCGACATAAATACGTTCCCATACAACTAAACTACATCTCAATTATGTTTTGAAGGAAATGTATGTTCTACCGGATTACAGTTGCCGTTTTAAACAGTTTTAAAACACGTGGTTAACGTTGTAAAATAAAACAAAACAAAAAACGCAACAAAATGACTCTGTTAGGTTTGAGTAAAACATCCTGATTTGACTTACAGTAACTATTAGGACCAATTTGTTTTAACTCCACTAATTTATTTAACGCATTAAAGCCACTTGTGATTTTTAGGTTGTAGCGGCTCAGTTTTAAAGCTGGAGTGAAGATACTGGTATCACAGTAAACTATAAAACCTGATGAATCCATCGGTACCAACCAGGTCAGACTAGCTGGTCATGAAGGAGGATAAATAACGCTCCAAACTTACGTTACATTTTAGCGAGAAAAAATTGTCATGTCCATTTTCAAAGGGGTCCCTTGACCTCTGACCTCCAGATCAGTGAATGTAAATGGGTTCTCTGGGTACCCACGAGTCTCCCCTTTACAGACATGCCCACTTTATGATCATCACATGCAGTTTGGGGCAAGTCATAGTCAAGTCAGCACACTGACACACTGACAGCTGTTGTTGCCTGTTGGGCTGCAGTTTGCCATGTTCTGATTGGAGCACATTGTTTTATGCTAAATGCAGTACCTGTGAGGGTTTCTGGACAATATCTGTCATTGTTTTGTGTTGATAATTGATTTACAATAATAAATATATACATACATTTGCATAAAGCAGCATATTTGTCCACTCCCATGTTGATAAGAGGATTAAATACTTGACTAATCTCCCTATAAGGTTCATTTCACGATTAAATATTTGAATCGACTTACAGCCGAATAAACTAAAATATTGTCTGTAGTTATTTAAAAATGTGTTGAGCCATCAATCTATTTTTGTGCTTCTGTTACTGTGACACCTCACTTTCACCTCAATAATCTGACCTCATCGTATCGGTATCAATTGCCGTTCTTGCTTCCAGATACTGATCGCTTCTAGAGTTGATGTTTTATTGGAGACTGGTTGAAAGATTCTTGCTGCACTTGTTGCCTTTCAGTAAATATGTTTTCTGGACTAAAATACACCCAGAAAGGTCTGACACTGGAGATGTTTGCAGTGCATTTGTAGTTAGAAGAGTTCTATAATATCAGTATTATGGCGTCGCATCCCGAACCTCAGCTTTCTAACAAAAGTAGCTTTGATTCAGATTTTTAAATTTTTTTTTATTTGTAATAAAACATGAAGACAAAGCCCTGACACAAATGTAGGTTTTAACTCTAAAACAAACTGAATTTGGCACCTGTTTCCTCCCAAATCAAAAGCATCACTTCCACCACTAAAACCAGCCCATTATCCCAATTACAGCCGCTCGCCACGGTGACAGAGCCGTCGCCGCCGCCGCCGCCACCACCACCACCGCTCATCCTCTCCTCTCTCTCTCTGCTCTGCCTCCACTCAGAAAGCTCGTTAGCATTATTATTATTTCAATTATGCTAATTGCGGCAGCATCCACTCGTCGCAGCGCCTCGTATCCGGCTGTTAGCACTTGGCACAAGGTGTAATAAAAACAGTATCGATGGCACACGGCTCGCTCGAACATGCCCGGAGTGTAAATCACACGCCAACAGCCAGAGAGGGAAAAATAAAACACACGCACACACGCACACACAGAACAAACACACACACACACACACAGAACAAACACACACGGAGAACAAACACCGGGCCGCGGCCGGCGATCTGCACGTTTCCACCACAAAGCCTGAAATTAAAGGTCAGCGGGAGTCGTGTCGAGCACTCTGCAAACAATTACTGAGCAAGACAGCCGGTCCTGTGAGCAGTCAGTTCATATCCACACACACACACACACACACACACACACACACACACACACACACACACACACACACACACACGCTGAATAAATTCACCGGCTGAATATTGCAATAAAACCTGAGGTTGATCTTTTCTTGTCTCAGATTAAAGGAGGATCAGCCAGTGATCCCAGTAAACACTCCTCCTGGTTCTACTGGTTCTAGTGGTTCTACTGGTTCTACGCCGGCTTCACCAGCACGCTGTTGGTCCAGATTTTGCTCAAACCAGCAGAACTTTACTCTAAACTCTAAGCGGAGAGCTCAACATTCCCAGAGATATCACATTACCAGCGATCTGTCAGGATGAATTTGGGGGTGAACGTGTGTAAAACGAAGCAGAACATTTCCATGTGACGGGACGGCTGCAGCCATAAAAACACGGAGTCTGTGGTTTCACTGAACATCGTGTAGCTCCAGCGATACTAACTACAGATATGACATGTTGTTGTGAGCTTCTCCTGCTGCTCTCTGATCAGCTTTAGTTTGTTTATCGGTTTCACAATCACAGTCAACATCAACACGGTGTGAAACACAGCAACACACATGGAAGTGATGGAAACACCTGCTATCCTGCTGACAAAGAGTCCAGACGCAAAGAGACGAAACTCTGCTGGTTTTTTAACAACAGCCGCTGCCGCCATTTTGGACTGAAAACAGCTATTATATTTCTAATACTTTATTTCAGTAGAATCTGACAATAGAATAGAAATAATGAAGTTTTACTTTCATACAGCTCTTAGTAGGAGGACGTTTTACTGCCGTCTGGTAGTCGTAGCTCTGCTGCTGGGCGCTGACGTTACAATGGAACGATCTACTGACTTTCACTTCTTATCAATATACGTTCTTTGCTGCTGCCAACAATGTGTGCTCCTTCCTAACTGGCCACACCTGCAACAACAACACCCTGTAACTTCAGTTCCTACTGGAGAGGCAGACTTTTCTTTACTCAAAATGAGGCCTTGAGACTCGACTTCCTAAATGCTGGACAGGTAATGAGGTAACGAGATAACGCACAGCGAGCCGGTCATTGTTGTGAAATAAACCCCGACAGGGCGATGAGAGACCCCGACGCTTATTACACGACTACTTAGCATAGCAACGGTCTGCTATAAAGAAATAAGAAACCGCAGAACGCCGTGATTGACCAATCAGAATCGAGTATTCAACAAAGCCGTGTAATGAAAATCAACTTGGTCTCTGTTACATTTAAAACACAATGAAAGAAGCGACTGAACATTGACGGCACTTCCAAAAACTGTGGAAACTGAGAACTTTGAGGAGCTTTGAGAACGTCGGTTTGCGTATATTTGAGTATAAATGATCCAAACGTTTCCTCGTCATGATTCCACGTCAGCTCATGTCGGTGCGATCGTCCTTATAGGAAAGTATAACAGAATCTTTACCAAGACACTCGCTGGGAACCTCGTTACGCTGCTTAATCTCCTCATTATGTCAAATTAAAATACTCTGTACCTGATCTGTTGATCACTCTGTAATATACAGGTTACTCTCACTCTGCTGCTTTCAGCTGATCGTGTAGGAATGAGTGTAAAGAAATGGCTTCAAGTCAAACTCTGTTAATCCAACATGAACAGAAACTCTCTGAAATTAAACACAACGGTCTGAATTTTAACTGTAAATTCTCTGTTTAATGTTAAAAAAACACTGAAAATCATCCTGATAGACTCACTGTACATACACACACACACCTACACACACCTACACACACACACACACACCAACAAACACCACACATACACACCTACACACCATGACATTAATCAAACAGGAGATGGAGTGTGACCGCTGTTTGAGTCTTTAACCAGCGTGGCCCGCCGCCTCACACACACACACACACACACACACACACACACACACACACA